>CM076575.1:37221737-37414680 GCA_034641835.2 Pinus albicaulis
CCTTTGAGAAGGGCACGACTGGAGGAGTTCCAGTGTGGAAATGGCAGCAGGGGATTGTGCCAAATCATCTACTATACTGTACGATTGAGCGGCTCGACCGGAAGCGGCATTTCGGCGTAATGGACCCTTTGGAATCTTTGGGTGAACCTCAACTTTGGGTTGAGGGATGTGTAAGGGGCCACTGGATGTCGAAAGAGGCTCTGTAGAACCTGAAGATGGAGGCTCGGGGGCAGACTGAGCAGGAGGCTTGGGGTACTGGCGAGACCGAGTTTGAAGGTGAAGGTCGACGGAAGGGGAAGGATCGGAGCGCATCATAAGGATCTGGTAGTCAGAGGAACCAGAAATGGACGAGGGTGTGGCTACATGGCTGTCGGGAGGTTGGGTAGCCACGAATCCCAGTTGAGGGAAAGGATCAGTGAACACAGCTGGCTGGGTAGTGGCCACATTAGGAGGAGCGTGAGGGGAAGCGTGTTTTCCGCGCAATTTGGCTTGAGACTCCCACATCTGTCGCATCTGGGGTAAGAGAGGACAATCGTGAGTGTAGTGACCGTAAACACCGCAACACGAACAGGGCTTGTTTGTGCGAAGCGGCCTGTCCGGCCTGAGCGGAATGCCCTGAGGCTGGTTGCTAGTGTTAGGGTCCATACCAGAATTGGGTCCTCGGTTACCGGGGGCAGATGGGTTCTGGTTGCCTCTTCGCCTTCTTTGAGAAGAAGGGGGATTAATCGCACCCTGCTGTGCAAATACTTGCCCTGGAGGGGGTTGTAAGTGCTGTTGCAGGTTGTGAGGAGGCAAGGGAGGCGGAAGCGCATATGCTGGAGGAGCTGGCGCACCAGGCTGTGGATAAAGGTAAGGGTTGGGTTGGGCGACATTGAGGTAAGCGGGAGGTTGGGCAAAAGGAGGAGGCATGCCGTATCCTGGATACATGTTGCCGGGAGGGGGCAGAGTGCTAGAGGTGCTGGCCCCTCCCTGAGGAAGGCCATGGCTCATAGGAGGGTGAGCAGAGGGGTGGGAAAGAGATCCAACAATACCGTCGGCGGAATGAGATGCCCCCGGGGCGTTAGCGCCACCGGGCCTGGGGATGTCGGGGAGAACGGTATAAACATAACCAGATTGAGCGTAGATCAGGTCATATTTTAAAGCTATTTGGAGGGCGGCTTCTTCAGATTGAGGAAAGTGAGAGGCGACATCTTTTCCGATGGGAGATGGGAGGGTGCGAAGGAACCAGTCCATGTAAACCCGATCTTCAAAGGGAGGGGCTCGACATAAGCTCCGTCTTCGTCGCCATTCCTGAACATGGGCAGAAAGGCGTGTGGAAGAGGATTGCTTAAATGAATTCAAGAGCTTCGTGCCAGTGTCGTATCGGAGAGGGAGCTGGAAGTACGACAAAAAGGCTTGGGCAAGAGTCTCGAACGTGGTATGGGAGGAAGTGGCCTGTTCGACATACCATTTAGAAGCTTCGCCGGTAAGCATGCGTTGGAACAAACGAAGACGGATGGAGTCATCGGTAATGGAGTTGGAGGAACACCACATGTGGAAAGACCGGACGTGATTGGTTGGGTCTTCGCCATTAAGGCCCTCGAACTTAGGGATATCGGAGGGCAGCTTGGTGGGCATAGTGGGCCAGGTAGCATTGTGGTGAATGGGATCATTAATCAACTGATGGAAATCGGGGAGGCTGAGGCCTGCAATGTACGGCAACACAGGGGTGGCCGGGGTAGTGGTTGTGATGGTTCCGCTAGAAGTAGGGCCGGCATTGGGGCCGGGAGAACCACTAGCGTTAGGCCCTGGTCCAGACATGGTGAAGGTAAAAGGGGGAGAACCGGAAGGAGAAGGGGGACCCGATGAATCAGGAGAGGAGTCGGAGTGCGGACTCGAAGGTGGGCTGGCTCGACGACGGCGGTGCGGAGCAGGTCGATCAACCGGAAACTGAGGGTGAAGGCCAAGAAGTCTCCGGGAAAGGCGCCTTGGGGGCGCAATGATGACAGGAAGAAGGAAACCGACGAGGGCAGAAAGGGACAAAATCAAGAAGGTCAAGGGCAGAAAAGGTGCAGTGACAATTGATTTTAGAGTCTTTGCCAGGCGGTGTAAACCAGGCGCTTCTTCACTTAGGGTCAGTGTGTGGTGTGCGTTAATTTTAATTTTTAAACCCTTTCGGTTGTTGAGAGCAAAAAAAGTTATGTTTTAACGTTGTGAAAAATAGAAACCTACGGAAGGCAAAATAAAATGCTGAAATAACAGAGAAATAACAGCTACGTATGCATCTATCTAACCCAAGAAGGTGGGTCTCTCACAACTATGCTGAAAAAGAAAGGGAAAAAACTATGGAAACACACACAAAGGAAGCTCGACAGATCTAGGGTCAAAGGGGACAGAGATCTGGAGGAGAAAGCTGCAGACAAGGGGTGCAGATCACAGCCAAGAGACAGAGGCAAGGTGGATGGAAAAGGGAAATCAGCAAAAAATCGGGGGGGCAAGGCGGAGGCCTTCAGAGGAGGTCCAAACAAAACGGCAAGAGGTGATTTGAAAGGAAAAGAGGCTGATTTCAATGGATCTGAAAGTGGTGTGAGATGCGGAAAGAGGGGCGCTCGACCGACGGGCCAAACGGCTAAAACTCTTCACAAAAGCTACAAAGTACTAAAGCCTAAAGTACTTTCCCATAGATGAGTAAACGGTCAGATCAATTAACGTGAAATTTGAGGCAATTTGAAAAATACAACGGGAAATTTGCTGTGAGACAGAAAAATTACAGAAAAATGCAAAAAGTAGTCGCGATTCCCGGCTGACCCGGAGTTACATCACATGGCCGTGAAAAGTGCGACCTGGAGGTCCAGGTCGCGGGTTTAGGGCCAAAAAGTGCGACCCCCCTGTTCCGGTTGTCTCGGCGGCAGATTTTCAGAAAAGTTGCCGTCTCAGTTGCGGCTGGTGTCGCTTACCTGCGCAATAGGGCCAGAAACACACGGAAGTTATAAATTTTAAGTTTTTAGGGTTTTATGTGAGAAAAATGACATAAAAAGAGGAAAACTAAGCAGCTGAAAAGAAGCCCTAGGGCCTGAAGTAGCTGGATATGCAGGAATATGAAAAACGGCAGCGGTCGTAATTTAAAACCCGTGTGGAGTCGCCATTTGTTAGTATGAATTCTTCGTCGAGGTGTACGAAAAAGAACCACTTTAGCTACGCATAACTAATAGCCCTAACAACAATAGAGGCTGCCAAACATCTTCAGATCTGCGATTAGTAGTAAAAATGCTGCAACAAACAGATCTATAAATGGAAAGACATTAAGCAGTAAAGTAAAGAGTTTGCTCCATGCATCCAACAGACAAGACAAGAACACGATTTTGAATGAATTTTTATATTACAGGGCACCTGGGAGGAAACAAGAAGGTGTATCCAGATCTCCTCAATGGGATGGGTTCTTTGTAGTCCTCAGCACTTCAGATCTAAGCTTTCTCTCTCTTGTAGATGTAGAAAACCCAATGCATAAAGTAGAGCTCAATGGGAGCAAATGATAGAAATGAGACCAAGTGTATAGATCCAGAGTGATCTAGTAGGCAACAAAAGGTGAAGAATGATGGGGAAAACCCTCCTATTTATAACAAAATATTGGGTCATTCTAGATCTTGGTGTATGATTAAAATAATGTTAATCAAATCTAGATCCACCTCTATGGAATATTTTATTATTATTTGTTGGAGGGAAAGGGTGTTTGACTTGGGTCAAATCCTTGATTAGTGAGGAATAAATAAATAAATGATTTATTTATCCTTTTAAGGAAGTGGTTGGGATATAATCAAATAAATAATGATTTATTTAATTAATAGTGGTTGATTTGGTCATATTTAACAAGGAATATTATTTAAATAATTATTCCTAGAAAATAATAAGATAACTATGGGTGTATCTCATTAATTTCTTATTTTTGAGTTAAACATAATTTAGAATAATAATTAAATTATGGTAATTAATTATTCCTTTTGGGGTTTCCTTAATTAACATAGTGAAAGCAGTTTTACTTGGGGTAAAACTGGTCTTACATGGTGTACTTGGGTCCATCTAATGATAAAAGGTTAGATGACCAAAAAATGGTGTAACAGCAACGATGCCTGAGCCTGTCGTGGACAGTCAACAGAGGTGCGCTCAGTTTGTCATCCAAATTGCCAGTTCATCCACAAACGTGCCACCACCAGTATCAGCAACAGCTTCGACCCCTTCTCACAAGTGATGCATTGTTATTTCATGATTCGGCCCTCGTGGCCTTTTTTACTTTTTATCTTAGTTAGTCTTTTTCAAGTTTCAAGTGGAATTTACATTTCACCACAGCAATTTAATTTTACTTATACTTTTATACAATTTTGGTTTTAAAATGGCCTAGCGCCTAACAACAAAGGATGAGAGGTTTTTATTCCTCATCATGATTTTTGGATACTTTGACAAGGAGTTCTAACAAATTCCTAGCATGCGAGGAAGATATTTTCCCAAAATATCTTCTCACCCATGTAGAGAAGTTCCTATATAAACAAGAACAGAAGAGAACACAGGGTTCCAAATTTTATCAGAAAAACTATGCTGTAAGAGAATTTTGTATGCATTTTTGTTTAACTCTTGAATGAAGGTTCAGAGCCCATTGGGTTTCAATGAAGAGAAGTTTTATCTATAAGGAAGATTCCAGTCTTTGATATTTTAATAGAATGTTACCTCACCTTTGTGTGTCAATCAATTGTTCGTCTTATCTCATCCGTTTCTCTTGTATCATGTTTTGGAATGCGAGCAGCTCATTGATTTTAATGTGAATTTATCCAAGTTGATACTTATGTTGGAATCAATCTAGCGCTTTAAATATGGCTCATGCATGATATATTGTTCCATTTTCACTGCCCCCATACTTCTGCTATATTGGCTTCAATGTGATGTTATTTTGGAATACGCTATTATTGTGAATGGATTGTTAAATAGCTAAGCCCATTACATGGTGATATGTGTGTCCGGATATTATCTATGCGACAGCTGATATTTTCTCATTTTTTATTACATTGTCAACATCAGCAGATTACTTATCTCTGTTAAGTATTGTTGAACTGGTCCTCTTTATCGTGAACTGTCTTAAATTGTCTTATGCCTTCGCGTAAGAGTTTTACACTTTGTCTCTGCAATATATCTTTTTCACGTCAAACTTTTGAAAGTTTTGGTTCCATCCAAAGTTGAACTTCCTGTTTATAAATGAAAAGCATGAGAACTCCGTCCTGTTAGTTATTCTTGTTATATTACATTACTGATTTCTCTCTGCTGTTTAAGATGTCCTAGGCACTGGTCTTTCACAACTCAGGGTTGTCTCTAGGATTAACAACAATATTCATGCTCTGACTCTGAATCAGAACCTAACAAGGGGAATGACAAAGGGAAGAAGATTATTGATGTGGAGCCCAACGCCACTGTTGCCACTACAAAGATCCAGAAGGAGGAACCAGAAGATGTAGAGGAGGCAGAGCGTCTCTTCCACTCCCATATGTGGGTAAAGGGTTCCCCGCTATGGTTCATTTTCGACAATGGGAGCCAAAAGAACCTCATTTCAGCAGATGTCGTGAAGCAGTTGGGCTTGCCGACCACAGCGCACCCACAATCATACACCATCAGGTGGCTTCACTAAGGACGGGATCTCCACGTCAACTAGTAGTTCTGCCTTCCTTATAGCATCAAGCCCTTCACGGATGAGGTATTGTATGACATTTCTCCTATTGATGTTTCTAATGTATTATTAGGCCAACCATACTTGTGGAAGTGACATGCTATGTATGAGTCCCGACCTCGCACTGTTATTGTGACTTTGGGAAATAAGTTGTACAGGATACCAGAGGTACCACCGCCTCCCACTATCTCTTTGGTTACTGCAAAACAATGCAATAAGCTCATTTCCCAAACTAGGAAATTTGTTTTCCTGATGATCCGCCCCCAGGGCAAGAAGAAGATTATGGCCACAACCTCCAGACATGGCTCCTCTGCACGACAAAAACAAATGGACAAGGTTGTGGAGGAGTATGGGGACATCTTCAACTCACCCACAGGGGTGCCTCTACACTGTCAGGTCACGCACCCCATTGACCTGACCCCAAGTGCGCCACTACCCAATGGACCGATCTATAGGCACTCTGTTCAGGAGAATGATGAAATCAAGAGGCAGATTCAGGAGTTGCTGCAGAAAGGTCACATCCGGCCAAGTACATCGCCCTGTGGGAGCCCGATCGTGTTGGTATAGAAGAAGGATGGGACTTGGAGACTCTGTATTGACTATCGGGTGCTGAACAAGATCACTGTCCAGAATAGGTACCCGATGCCACGGATTGATGACCTTATGGACCAACTCAACCGGGAAAAATATTTCAGCAAGATTGACTTGGCACTTCATCTCTTAGGGTTAGGTTTTTGGATGTTTAGAGTTCTCCATTGTTTCTCAATAATAAATAGGACCTCAAGCCTCATTGTAACACAGTTCAGAGGTCTGTAGCCGCCACATCTCTTCTCAGAGATTCGCTACCAACACCCTAGCTAGTTTATTTACATTCTGTGTGTAAACAAATTTCAGTTCTTTGATGCTAATGAAATGAAGTGTTATTTCCGTTGCATATTTGTATTTATGGTTATATGTTTATTCTGTTGCATTCCTACATAAATCTAGATTAGATTTCCCAAGATCGCACAAAGATGCAGGGAAAGAGCATACGTAGCCAAAAAATCCTTTCTTCCTATTTCTAATTTTGAGATCGCACACAGCGCAGAGAAAAGTGCATACACAAAGAAGAGGGTATAGATCCAAAAAATAAATAAAACCTAAAAACCAAAATAAATAGAGGGAACCGAAATAAGTAGAACTATTAACAAATATAACTGCAAAACATATACTTTATACCTCCAGATCTAAACTGACATAACTTAGGCAACCGGAAAATTTTTCACATGAAACGAGAGTCGTTCCTCACTGTAATAGATGCTTCGGACACAACAGAGCAGTTCTGCAGGCCCAAAAATGTTCAGAAATAGTAGATCTAGAAAACAACTGTCACATGCAATCAAACTGGCTTTGGATTTGGATCAACAACGGATGAAGACCTCAAAATAGCTCTGATACCATGTAGGAATTTACAGGGTAAGTTCCACAGATCAAAAACCAAAGGTCACCGCTCAAAAACAGATCACAAATCAGTACACCAGTATTATCATGTGGTTAAAGCCCTTGAAGAGGGAAACAGTCCACGGCCTGAGCCAACGCGGACACTTCAGGAAATTTATTAATATAAAAAGAAGTTACATATTTTTCTCTCATAAACGGTTACCGGACAAATGACCCTCCATGCTCTTTAAATATAGATCATGGACCAATCGGGTGTTAAGCCACGGATCAAGTGTCGTTAATATCGAGGAGAGAGTGAACCGTCAGATCACTACAAATCGTAACCGTCAGATTATAAGTTACAAATGTACATAGTAAAGAAACAAACTTTACCTAGCTCTATACTAGACTAATTTATTCTTAACTATTTCTTATGTGTCCGAATATCCTAACAAGAAACATGTGAGGCAATTTGGTTGTGGAGACTTCTCCAGGATGTTGGGGAAGAACATAAATATGCGACAACCAGAGCTCAATCAAACTTGATAATAATCCAGTGTTTCACAAGAACACTAAACACATTGATACACAATTCCACTTTGTCAGGGAGAAAGTTCAATCAAAAGAAATCCATCTTGTATATTGTAAAACATGTGATAATGTTGTTGACAATTTCACTAAGCCTCTTGGAAAAATTAAGTTTGAAATTTTTAGGGAGATGTTAGGCATATTTGTGAACCCCTTCTCCATTAAGGGGGAGTGTTGAAAGATAATGGAGAATCCTTAATTAGTGTGAGTTGGTTCACAAAACCTTAGGATAGGAATTAGTTTCTATTTCTTAGGGTATGGTTCTAACTTCCTTATATCCGTGTATGCTATATATTGATTGAGTTGTATTGAGAATGTAGAGCGTTCTATAGAGCCTGACTCTCCTAGTTCAGACTCTGTTTCATAGAGCTGACTAGTGAGTTATTTATTTATTAATTGAAACATCACATTTTATCAAAGGTGTCACAGCCCCACGTTGTGGTCACCAAGAGACCATTGTGGGCATTGTGCGGCACCAACAATATTTCCTTACAGTTATGCTACTACTCTAACAAATACTATGCCTACTACTTTCTTCATTTCAACACTTAGTCAATTTTTCATTCAAGTTCAATCTTGTTATTCATTTTTTAGAACAATGGAAATAAAACTTCGATTAGCGCTCAACAGTTCCACAATTCTGTGATATCGTAAAACCAACATTCATAAACAACAATATATGAGAGTTTGTGACGGAAGGGGGGAACTCCCAAAACACTTTCCATTTTCCTTCTATTAAAGTTCAAGTAATGTTACAATAGATTTACAAAGGGCCAACCATGTCCAAATTCAGGTGTTTTCCAAGATTTTACAAAGAAGCGGCAGTCGTTGACCCAACCCAATGCACTTTCCAAGACTGTTAAGTTTCACAACCCAGGGCATGCCCAACCAAAGGTTGGAAACTTTCCCAACAAAAACCTCAAACCTAGCACCACAAACTTATCGCACCTCTTGCAACTCTACTATATCACACAAACTTACCTCTTTATGATTGCGGTGATGCCTCATGTAACCGTCAAGCTTCCTTAATTTATATGCATCATTGCCCTTCTCTTTATGTGGGATGACGCCCCTTCTCAAAGTTGAGTTGATGTTTCATATTCTTAGAAACACCCCTTCATGGGTAGGCGCACCCTTGGGCTGACCTGCATGTGGGCGGGCGGGTGTGCCCCTAGGCCGACCTTCCTGTGGCAGGTGGGCACACCCCTGGGCTAACCAACCTATGGGCATGTGGGCACCACTTCGTTGGGTGGGCGTGTCCCTGCCTATTGTATGCTCCATGTTACATTCTTGTTGCAATGTCATGTCACTCACTCCTTGTCACACTTCCCCTAAACTCGTCCTCATACCCCCACTCACTACGTCCTTCTCGTCGCACTTCCATTGTTTGCTACATGTTTCCCATCGAATTCGCTCGGGTTCCCCACCTTGGGTGCAGGTGCAGTCGTGGGAATGGGTTCTCAAGTTTTATAATTAATGATGATAATTATAAAAACATGTATTTTTATAAATAGGGTTTCTATAATTTTAATTTAACTACTAATAATTATTATATTAGGTAGATAGTAATGATTTATAACTTACATACAATATTTTATAATATTATTAGTAATAGTCACAAATCAAAAATTGAGATTTATTTTGCAAGTAGTTATGTTATTTTGGCACTTTTAATTTAATTGATTAATCAAAAAGGAATTTGATATGAACAAGTGTCATATAAAATGACTTATATGATTTTTTTAAAGATGTGATATTAATAAACTATGATGTTGACCGGACTTAAATGGTACCTCAATAGTCATTCTCTTCCTCTCGGCTTCTATTTACCTTTTTCTTCTACTCTACTTACCGTGTCTTACATTTCCTCTGTTTGGTCGTGTCTTCACGTTTTTTCTGCGACGTTGCACTGCTCTCTGACGGCCAACTACCATTAACGACGAATTCAAAAAAATAGCATACGCTCTCATCCATTCCAATATCCAATCAATAAATGGGTGAGGGGTTCTCGCTTCAGCTGTCATGATGTTGTAGCTGCCTCCTCACAAGATGACGATGACCGCTAAGTATCTGATTGCCCACACTCACAAAATTCATCTCTCAAATCTTTTGTTCAGTCCTTTCTTGATGGGGGCATTGAGATCCGATGTTTTATAATGCCCCAACTCCATCAAATCAGAGGTGAATCAGACTTGGAAAATCAGGATTTCGCTTTTATTGATAAAACTTATGCAGATTGCTGTTGTACCATTAGCCAACTTGGGCACCTGGATAGAATTCTCTTTAAATCTGCTTTCTTAGAATGGTGGATTGCTAAAAACACTATTCAGGCCTTTCCCTGGTGATTTTATTTTATTGATCCATTTTCTTTATTTTATTTAATAGAAGCTATAATTATTAAGAATTAAATAATTAGGATTTTATCCTTAGCGGGCATCATGAGTAATTTTATTTGTCTGTTTCTTTGTCATATCATATAAGACTTGTTTTTAATATATTTAAAAATTGAATTTTAAAGGCCAACATCATTAATTATGGATTGGGTGAATGTTCAGGCCAAAGCATCGTAATACCAAGAAGAGGGTCTGACACGTTTCTAAGTATAATCGACCTTCTTGAGCATCGTGAAAACTTGTATGAAGACACAACAAGCAGGGGTGTTAATATAATTGACTCAACATTAATTGAATCCGGGAATAGGTTCTATGCAGACCTTTGTGCCATGGCTTCAACTGTAGCTTATGAAAATAAACTGGTTATCAGAAACAGGGTCACACAACATTGGAAGGTGGTAGTGTTTAATTTCCATGCATTTATTTTTAGAACATTGGAAGGTGGTAGTGTTTAATTTCCATGCATTTTTAAGGTAGTTCTTAATGATTATTCATGTATTTTATTTAATAAATATTTCAATCTGATCCTCCTACAGATGCATTTTGTGGAGTACTTAGATTGCTAGAACGGTATATTATATGCAACTCTTTAATTAGATTCAATAATAATCTTTGATTCGGTCATTACATATAATATATTGTTTAATTAGAATCATTCAATAATAATCTTTGATTGGATCATTACATAATATAATAATATATTGTAAATGTGTAAAAAAATAATTTTGCATTCATGACTAGTTCAGATCACTTGCAAAAGAAATCAATGCAGGCTTTTATATTCTGTGATAAGGAGGTGGACGCCCAGCTAATAGTGATAGCCTTCAGAGGCACAGAGTCATTTGATGTAGATGACTGGGAAACAGATTTTGATTTTTCATGGTATGAATTAAGCCAAATGATCGGAAAGTTTCATCTTGGATTTCTAGAAGCTTTGGGTCTTGCAAACTATTCACAAAACTCCCAGATCTTCGATTATAATTATCATGATAGTAATTACAGTCATCATGTACCAGCTTCGGTTGATATTTATAAAGAAGGTGTTGAAATTTTAATTTTAACTACTCAACCCATAGTCGTCGCTTTCTAATTTTGTTTCTGCAATTTCTGTCACAGAGCCGCTTTCCATTTTAGTTGAACAGTCAAATTCCACATTTAAAACCCTCACAGTCCTTTGTTTGGAAAACAGAGCTTTAGTTTTCTGAACGCGGGAATTTTGATTTGATTTGAACGAGGTGGCCACGTCATTAAGGAGGTCCCCACCATTTGACAGCTTGGCAGACAGCGTGGACCAATCGCACGTTATCGTGCAACATTGGTACCTACGTCACCACATCTAAAAACGGACCCAAAAAGGTTTATAAACCGCGCCCTAAAGAATTTCGCATCACATTTGGGCCTGACATCATTAGGGAAAAGTGTAATGTGATTTTTTCATAAAACATGGCTCATAGTTTGGTTGAAATCTGCGGGCCCCAGTCCTCAGCCAATCACAAGCCAATCGTGTGGAGTTGGAGCGTGATGACATCACACAGATTTGTGATGCAAACTTTTATGAGATCTAGTTTATTTTCTTTTTGAAATCCGGCGGAAAAGTTTTTGTTTATGTTTTGTTATAGTTTTCTTTTGTTATATGTTTTATTGTATTGCGCGAGGAAAAGGTATTATACCTTTGGTCATTCAAATATATATGTTTTAATATATATTAAAACATATTCTTTGTTGTTATATGGGTCCCACAGGCCTATACGTAGATTTAATTTTTATATAGTTGTTTGTTTATTAAAAAGTGTTGTGCCACATATGAAAAGAACCCTTGAGGCTAATGAAAAACATATATATACACATCAGTGTATTGAAAAAAAATATAGAGAGAGTGTGCCCGAAGTCAAATAGATATACAGATAGAGTGCATTTTGCAAAAACAGAGACATAGAGACTTTTAGCACTGCGTCTTGTAGCAGTCACTGTGTAATCCCTCAGAGGAGGAAGAGCAAATTTTGTAATAGATTTTTATAGTTAATGGAATAGAAAGCTTTTATGCAATCTCTGTCTGGCAGTGAGCAAATTTTTTTAAATTCTTTGTGTTGGTAAGGAGAGTATTATTCTCTCTGTGTTTTGTTCTGGAATTCTCAGAAATTTCAACATGGTATCAGAGCTAGTACAGGCTCTTTGAAGGTGTCAAAGAAGCTGAAGGGAGGATTTTTGTTGCAGTAGTTTCTCTAGCAGTGTGAAGGCTCAGCTAAAATCCAAGGTATTTCTCAAAACAGAGTTTGTGTTACTGTTTGAAGACAATCAGTTTATTTTAAAAATCACGGTCAAGATTTAAAGCATAGTTCGGAGTGCTAGGCATGGCGGGAGCCAGCACAAGCATGAGTATTGGTAATGCTCAGCTCCCACAGTTCAATGGGAAGAACTATGATTATTGGGCAATCACTATGAGAGCCATGTTTGCCTGTCAAGACTTATGGGAACTTTTTGAGGATGGTTTTGAAGAGCCAGTAGATGAAAATGAGTTTAATGCCTTAACACAGGCAGAGAAGGAACTTTTGAAGAGAAATAATAAGAAGGAATCTAAAGCCCTTCTATCTCTATCAAGAAATACATGAGAGTGTGTTTCCAAGGATAGCAGCAGCTAAGAAATCCAAAGTAGCATGGGATACTCTCAAGACAGCCTATCAAGGCATGGAGAAAGTGAAGACATCAAAACTACAATTGCTGAGGAGAGATTTTGAGACTCTCTGCATGAAGGAGTCTGATAACATAGACTCATTCTTCACACATGTGATTGGAATGGTCGCACAAATAAGGTCTCATGGAAAGACACTTGAAGAAATAAGGATTGTGGAGAAAGTTTTGAGGAGCTTACCCTCAAGGTTTGATGTTATAGTCACCACCATAGAAGAGACAAAGGATCTCTCAAACTTTTCAGTTGATGAGCTTCACGCATCACTAATGACACATGAGCAAAGATTAGGTAGAAATGAAAACTCATCTTTGGAGCATGCCTTCGAGACCCAAATTTCCATTGGAAGAGGAAGAGGTCAAGGTAGAGGAAACAAGAGAGGAAGAGGCAGAAGCCAAAACAGAGGAGGAAGAAACAACCCAACAAATGCTCAAGGAAAGGGAAGCAATCAAAATCAGAACCAAGGCCAAAGAAGCAGCCAGCAAAGTGGAAAACAACATGCTCATGGACAAAGGTATGACAAATCCAATGTCCAGTGTCATTATTGTAAAAAATATGGGAATTATGCAAATGAATGTAGGAAGAAGCAGAATGATATGGGTAATATACCTAGTGCAAATTTCACTAGAGAAAATATCAGCCAAGATAAATTGTTTTTACCATGTAATATGGCTGAGGAAAAGAGTGAATATTTATGGTTTCTAGATTAAGGATGTAGCAACCATATGACAGGAAACATTTTTATTTTTTCTATGTTAGATGAAAATGTGAAGTCTCAAGTCACATTGGGAACATATAGTAAGATTTCTATCACAGGAAAAGGCATAGTAAATGTCTTGACAAAGAAGGGAGAAAAGAAGAGCATATCTGATGTATATTATGTACTAGGTATGAAATGTAATTTGTTAAGAATTAGGCAGCTCATTCAAAAGGGCTACAATTTTTTCTTTGAAGATGATGTATGCACATCATGGATAAACCTCCAAGCAAACAATGTATTACTGAAATAAGGATGACAAGGAACAGAATGTTCCCTCTCAGGATGAGGGCAGATTTGAAGAATGGAGAAGAAATGGCAGCAGTGACACAAGAGGCTTTCCAAAGAGAAGCAAAAGATGAGAATTGGTTATGGCACTTAAGATTTGGACATCTCAACTTTGGAGGTCTTAATTTGTTACATAGGAAAGGAATGGTAAGAGGATTACCATTGATTGAGAAACTGTATAGCCTTTGTGAAGGTTGTATCTTGGGTAAACAACACAGAGAAAGTTTTCCATCAGGGAAAAGCATAAGGGCAAAGGCACCCTTAGAAATTGTCCATTCAGATTTTTGTGGACCAATGCAAACACCATCACTTGCAAGTAGCCACTATATGTTAACTTTTATTGATGATTTTACAAGAAAAACTTGGGTTTATTTTTTGAAAAATAAAAGTGAAGTGTTTGAAAAATTCTACAATTTTAAAGAACTTGTTGAGAACCAAAGTGGGCAGCATATCAAGGTCTTAAGGACTGATAGAGGAGGTGAATATATCTCTAAAGAATTTTTACGTTTCTGTAGAGAAAATGGCATACATAAGCAATTTACAGCAAGGTATACACCACAGCAAAATGGTGTTGCTGAAAGGAAAAATAGGACAATCATAGATATGGTAAGGAGTATACTAAAGGCAAAACATTTGCCAACTGATTATTGGGATGAAGCCGTACATTGTGCAGCATATGTACTAAATAGATGCCCAACAAAAGCAATGATGAAAAAAGTTCTGGAAGAAGCATGGAGTGGGATAAAACAAAGTCTTACAATTTTGGTGTAATACACAGGATAATGAAAAATTAGACAGTAGAAATATATTTGTGGATGAATGAAGATCAATCTTACAGGTTGTATAACCCATCCACCAAGAAATTTATTATGAGCAGAGATGTTCAGTTCATTGATAAGAAGCTTGGGATGGAAGCATTGAGAAAATAGTCAATGTAAATAATTGTTTTTCCCATGATTAAAATGAGGATGATATGGCTGAAATACATCCATAATTAGCACCACTACCTCCACCAACACAAGGGAAGCAAGGGAAACCATAATTTGGAGTAAGAACACCCTTGAAAAGTAATGAGAGTGCTTCTCCAAGCACACCACAAGGAGCTGATTTGAGTTCTACTTCAAGCACATGTACACCAAATGAAAGAGGAACAAGATTCAAAAATTTAAATGACATTTATGAGCAAGAGGCAGCAACTGAAGGTATTAACTCTTTATTTTATTTATATTTTCATGTTGATGATCTTATTCATTTTAAGAAGCTATAAAAGATAGGAAATGGATAGAAGCTATGGATGAAGAAATTAATGCCATAGAAAGAAATAAAACATGGGATTTGGTTGAACTCCCAAAAGGTAAGGAGGTTATTGGAGTTAAATGGGTCTACAAGACCAAGAGTAATGCTAAAGGTAAGAGTGAGATACACAACGCCAGAATTGTTGTAAAAGGGTATAAGCAACAACATGGAAGAGACTATGAGGAAACATTTGCACCGGTTGCAAGAATGGAAACAGTGAGAGCAGTGTTGTCTATAGTAGCACAACAAAAATGGAAGGTTCATCAAATGGATGCAAAATCAGCATTTTTAAATGCAGTGTTAATGGAAGAGGTTTATATTGAACAACCTCTAGGCTATGAGAAAAGGGGCCAAGAACATAAAGTTTTCAAATTGAAGAAAGCTCTTTATGGTCTGAAGCAAGCACCAAGAGCATGGTACAGTAGGATAGATTCCTATCTACTGGAAAATGGGTTTGAAAAATGTGAAGGAGAACCCACATTATATATCAAAGAAAATGATGGTAAGATGCTGATTGTGGTTTTATATGTTTATGATGTGATATTCACAGGTAATGATGATTACCTTATTGAAAATTTTAAAACAGTCATGAAATATGAATTTGAAATGACTGACATGGGATTGTTGAAATACTTCTTAGGAATAGAAGTAGAGCAAAATGAAAATGGGATTTTTATCTCACAAGCAAAATATGTTAATGAAGTTTTAGAAATATTTAACATGCAGGATTGCAAGGCAGCAATAACACCCATAGTAATGGGATTGAAACTCAGTAAAGAAGCCAGCAGCAAGGATTTTGATCTTAGTTTGTACAAGAGCATAGTTGACAGCCTCATGTATTTGACTGCAACTAGGCCTGATATTATGCATGTTATTAGTTTGATTTCCAGATTCATGGAGAGGCAAAAAGAAGCACATTGGCAAGCAGCAAAAAGAATTCTAAGGTATGTGAAAGGAACTAAAAAGTATGGTATTTTGTATACTACTTCAGAAAATTCTGAGTTGATTGGTTACACTAACAGTGATTGGGCTGGAAGTGTAGATGACCGGAAAAGTACATCCGGTTATGTTTTTCATATGGGTTTAGGAGCTATTTCATGGGCTTCTAAAAAGCAGCCTATTGTAGCATTGTCTACAGCAGAGGCATAGTATGTGGCAACTACAGCAGCAGCATGTCAAGCAGTGTGGATGAGGGGAATGTTGAGAAGTTTATGTCAAGAACAGGTAAAAGGCACAGTGATTTATTGTGACAATAGCTCAGCCATAACATTGTCTAAAAATTATGTGTTTCACAAAAGGACTAAGCACATAGATGCTAAGTTCCACTACATCACAGAGCTAGTGAACAATGGAGAAATTATTTTAAAACATTGCAGGACTCAGGAACAATTTGCAGACATTTTGACAAAGCCATTAGGGCAAAAGAAATTTGATTATCTAAGGAAATGCATGGGTATGACAGATAACCTAGCAGTTGAACTTAAGGGGGAGTGTTGAAATGTCAATTTTGTTTCTGCAATTTCTGTCACAGAGCCGCTTTCCATTTTAGTTGAACAGTCAAATTCCGCATTTAAAACCCTCACAGTCCTTTGTTTGGAAAACAGAGCTTTATTTTTCTGAACACGGGAATTTTGTTTTGATTTGAATGCCACGTCATTAAGGAGGTCCCCACCATCCGACATCTTAGCAGGAAACGTGGACCAATCGCACATTATCGCATAGCATTGATGCCTACATCACCACATCTAAAACAGACCCGAAAAGGTTTATAAACCATGCCCTAAAGAATTTTGCATCACATTTGGGCCTGACGTCATCAGGGAAAAGTGTAATGTGATTTTTTCATAAAACATGGCTCATAGTTTGGTTGAAATCTGCGGGCCCTAGTCCTCGTCCAATCACAAGCCGATCGCGCAGAGTTGGAGCGTGATGACATGACACAGATTTGTGATGCGAACTTTTATGAGATCCGGTTTATTTTGTTTTTGAAATCCGGCAGAAAAGTTTTTTGTTTATGTTTTGTTATAGTTTTCTTTTGTTATATTTTTTATTGTATCGCGCGACGAAAAGGTATTATACCTTTGGTCATTCACATATATATGTTTTAATATATATTAAAACATATGCGTTGTTGTTATATGGGCCCCGCAGGCCTATACGTAGATTTAATTTTTATATAGTTTTTTGTTTATTAAAAAGTGTTGTGCCACATATGAAAAGAGCCTGTGAGGCTAATGAAAAACATATATATACATAGCAGTGTATTGAAAAAAAATATAGAGAGAGTGTGCCCGAAGGCAAATAGATAGACAGACAGAGTGCATTTTGCAAAAACAGAGAAAGAGAGACTTTTATCACTGCGTCTTGTAGCAGTCATTGTGTAATCCCTCAGAGGAGGAAGAGAAAATTTTGTAATATATTTTTATAGTTAATGGAATAGAAAGCTTTTATGCAATCTCTGTCTGGAAGTGAGAATTTTTTTTTTAATTCTCTGTGTTGGTAAGGAGAGTATTATTCTCTCTGTGTCTTGTTCTGGAATTCTCAGAAATTCCAACATAAGGCGCTGATCATGATCCTAAAAAACCTTTGGCTTATTATGTTCTTCATAAGAAATTGAAAGAATTATTAAAATTTCACAGAAATGCAAAATTCATAGTGACAGGGCACAGCCTTGATGGCGCCTTGGAAATGTTGTTTCCAGCAATACTATTTATACATAAGAAAGAGACGTTGTTGGAGAAAATTTTGGGTGTTTATACATTCGGACAACCAATAGTTGGAGATGAAGCATTCGCAAAGTTTATGAACAAAAAAAAATAACGAATCCATATATTTTAGAATCGTCTACTGCAATGACCTCGTTCCCAGATTTCCCTTTGATGATCAAATATTTGAGTACAAGCACTTTGGTGTATGTCTTTACTACAACAGCTGCTACCATGAGAAGGTATTTATATTTATACTTCCCTGCTCTTCCTATTCTCATCATCTTCAACAAGAAAATCTCTATTCGATTCATTTGTTATTAGTTAGGTATATGTTGAAGCTGGTCACCTTCATTTAATATTAAATGGTTTGTTTTTTGTATGAGTACAAAATATTCTGGAGGAGCCCAACATAAATTTCTCGTTATTATACTTCATTCCCGTACGCATAACTGCTGCATGGGAATTGGTGCAGAGTTTATTACTACATTACATAAAGGGAAGCGAATTCAAAGAAACGAAATTTTCAACACTCTTCAGAATATTAAGGCTTATAATTCTGGGGATTTCGTCTCATAGCCCCATTAATTATATCAACGCTGTTAGATTGGGCCCATCCACGCTGCACCCAAATACATTCAGATCGTCTTTTGGACTGAAGGATTGAAGTGAGTTCCCGAGATCTGCCATGATCTGTTTGGCCTGTGGATTACAAATCCCATGGCTTCATTTGTTTCCTATAATAATAAATAAATACATTCAAATCGTCTATTGCGACTGAAAATTTGAAATGAAATAATCCAGAGATCCTGGTTCCATGTTTTCAACATCTTCTGTTTGGCCCGTGGATAGCTTCATTGACACAATTCTTCTATGGATAAACAGATAATACATGAAAGTCTTCATCAATGAATGCATGCATGCATGGAACTTATTATGCATGCGAATATTGTGTTGGTTTGTGTGTTGTACCTTTGAAAGGACGCCCTTCTATAATGTGTCATTTTTGTCGCATCACGGATAGAGCGATAGAAGTGCATTTTTTGTCGCATCAAGGAAGGATAGAGCGATAGAAGTGCATTTTTTTTTTCTACTAATTTATCTCTTTAAATATTATTAATAATTTAATTTTGGTTGATCCTACAACTTGGGTAGATAAATGTTTTTGAAGATTTGAGCAGCAGTAGGTATACGTATTATATACAATACTTTTTTGACTAAACTTTTCCACTTACCACATTCCCAATAGTTGAACTTTTCATATTTATTTATTAATCCTATGGATATAAATAAAATGAATGAAATATGTATATATGATGATGATGGTGGTTAACGTCCACTGAGACCAATATTTGGTCTATCGGACCTAAAGAAAAGAGTTATTTAGTTTGATTTAAGATTTTATTCCTATGCTCAAAAAGCTTGGAGAGAAGCCTCTCGAGCTCACTATAATTTTGACATCTTAAAAGGCTAGGAAGGTCAGTATTGCAACAAAGATTATGAAATTGAGCTCTAATGTGGTTGTACGTAGGGCACTCTAAGAGGAAGTGATTTTCATCCTCGATGTTCATATTCTCACAGAGATGGCAGATCCTTTCCATCCATGGTGTTTTAGGAACTGTCCAACGACCTCTTTCACTATGGAGCTCATGAGAGTTTGTTCTAATCTTGGCTATATTAATTTTCTTCTTTGAGCTAGTTAAAATAGATAGATACTTTTGATCTTCTAGGGTTGGGTTGATGACCTCCTTATAATATCTTAATTTTCTTTTAGCTGCTAGATCTTTCTCACACCACATTTTTTCTTTGAACTTAGAAGTAACAATTTTTTTAATGTTATTAAAGTTTTGCAATGCAACATTCTCGTCGATCTCCCAATGGTTTAACCAGGCCCTGGTGTCTTTATACCAACCTCATTTAAGCCTTAGGTGGTTTTGGCTGGAATTTAAAGCTAGCTTAGGAATTCTATGGTCTCCTATGCTAATGATCTTGTGCTTGTACAACAGAAGCCTAGTCATAGCTAGGCTCTCGATAGGGGAAAGACCCACTTCTATAAGGAGAATAGGATAGGGTGTATTGTTTTTAATTTTAAGGTTATAAGTTATAAAATTCTTCTGGATTTGCTCAATATTTTTCCAGGATTCTCTAGAGATGATGCAACCCCAAACCTCACATCCATATAAGATAACAGGAGTGACTAAAGTTTCAAAGAGGAACTTCTTTCTATCCCACATTACGAGGTTTTCCATTTTACAATTATTTTCAAGACCAAAATAAGCTTTCCACCCCCCATTAATCCTTTTCTGAATGCTATAGTTCCAGTTGAGCTTGTGATGAATATCAATTCCTAGGTACTTGTAAGAAGACACTTCCTCCAAGTTACTGTTGTCATACATAGAATTAGCGTAAGTGTCCTTCTTGGATTTTATAATCATAACTTTTGTTTTGTTAGTGTTAATAGACATACCCATGGTAGAGCAGAAATCCTTAAGAAGTCTAAGTTGCTTATCAAGATTAGATGGGCACCTTGCAAGAAGAAAAATATCGTCAGCATAGAGAAGAAGGATTATGACTATCCCAGCTAAGATCGTGCCAGCACATCCTGCTTCCTCTAAACAACCTTCTAGCTTGTCGATGTAAATTCCAAATAGGGTAGGGGAGAGGGGGCAACCTTGTTTAACTCCGATATTACACTTAATATCTTTTAACCACCCTTCATTGCTCTTTAACTTGGAAATTACATTCTCGTATAACCTTATAGCAGCCGTTCTTAGTTCAAAAGGAAAATTTAGCTCTTCTAATCTGTTCCATAGGCTATTTCTAGGAACCGTATCGAAAGCCTTTCTAAAGTCCACAAAGCAACATAAGAGATTAGATTTATCATTGCGGAATTCCTCCACAATGATCCTAAGCGTAACGAGGTGGTCCGTTGTTGAGTGCTGCCTTCTAAAACCCGCTTGGCCTTTAGCCCGCTTACCTTCACTTTCAAGCCAAATGCTCAACTTCTTTTCCAAAATAATACCATGTAACTTGGCTAAGAGAGGGCTGATCATAATTTTCCGATAATTAGAGGGGTTATTTGTATCCCCACTTTTAAAAATAGGGATAATGAGGCTCTGAGTCCAAGGTTTAGGGAACCCTTGCTTGACCACTTGGTTGAAAAGCTTGTGGATGTGGGGGATGAGGACAGGACCTCCAATTTTTAAGATTTACGCCTGGAAACCTTCAATGTCTTTAACTTTTCCATTTGCTAGGCGTTTAACCCAAAAATCAATGTCTTCTAATGAGAAAAATTCTTTCATTGTGAGCAGGGTTTCAAAATCCCTGGCATCTGGAGATTCATAAAGCTTTTTAAGATAGGAATTCCAGTCGTGTAAAGCAATTTTATTATTATCTTTAGTTTTCCTAGTTAGAATCTGCCTCCAGAATTTTTTAGGAGCAACCTTAGAGAGCTGTAAGAGATTCTCTTGTCTTTTATGAATATATATATTGCCTTTTTTTCCTTTTAGTTAGGGCTTTGTAGATTTTTATCTTGTCAATTTTGAGAGATTCATCAACAACTTCCTTGATTGCTCTCCTAGCACTTATACAATCTTTGTCATACCATGGGTTGGTTTTGCTATTTCTTTTATTACTTGAGACTTGAATTGAGAACTTGTTAATAGAATATGAGAGGGTTGTAGTAAAATTTTGGTAGAGGTCATCTATGTTGTCTATACTAGATAAAGGAAGAAAATTAGTTTTTAATTCATTTAGAAAGAGATCAATTTTATTTCTATCAAAGATTAAGTTCTTTTTACTATAAGGATTATCTTCTATGAGATCTCTATGCATCACAAAATTGAGAGTTATGAGTAAAGGCCTATGATCAGAGTCACGCTCGTCATCGTCTAAGATGTCAAAATTTATTATTTCGTTGTATAAAGAGAGATCGGGAATAACATAGTCTACCATGTTGCTGCCAAGCCCATGGATGCAAGTCATCTGGCTAGAATTGGGCCACTTCTTTAGACCTTTGCAAATTATGAGATCCTGAGCACTACAGAGCTTGACTAGCTCTGACCCAAACAAATTATCCCCGAGGTCTTCAGAGCTCCTTTTGTACCGACTAGCCAGAGTAAGGTCTTCATCTAACCAAAGAGGATTGGGGTTGGAATGATTGCTTAGAAGAATAGCTTGATTTCTTGAAGTTCGAGCATTATATGGAAATTCTAATTAATAGGTTTTCTTTAAAATGTTTTTAAATACATAAATAAGTGTGAATATTTAACTTAATAAATTAAATTTATGATTTTTAAAATTCTAATTAATATTTTTTATTAATTGTAAAAAATTATATAGAAAAATAAATATAAATATAATTTATCAATAAAAATATATATTTAAATACACCTTATATATATAAAAATAATCTATAAGAAAATATTGATTAATATAATAAAAATTATATTAATTAATATTACATACACTCAAAAAATAATACCAGCTTTGATTGATCTTATCTGTCGAGCCAGTCCTCTTTTAACTGTAAAAAATGTTTTTAATATGAAGAGATTTGATCCCTCTTGGCACTTGGTAGATCTATAGTCAAGATGGATCTAGGCTCGTTTAATTTCCCCCTTTAAATATGTCATATTCCACATGAATACCTTGGGTCAATACCATAAACCATTTTTATTTATTATTATTATTTTATTTCAATAAGGCTATTTTTATTTGTTATTTTTTTTACCTAATTAAATTGTTTACATTACATTATATTAAACTTTTAATTTAATTTGTTTGTTTATTTCTATGTAATTTGACCTAGTCAAAATGTTAAACATTACATTACGTTAAACTTTTAATTTAATTTGTTTGTTTATTTCTATGTTATTTGACCTATTCAAAATGTTAAACATTACATTACAACGTTGGAGAGAGGATACTATGTTCCATAGAGGCTATGGGCCCATAAATATATTTTAAAAATCAATCTATATTTTTTGTTTTCCTATGTCCTTACACAACTATTATGTTATGATTTATATTTTAACTACTAATCCTACTGACGTGATTAATCCCAAAGACATTTATCTACATTTATATTTAAGTTCAAAATATTTCAAAAATAATCTGACATATAGAGAAGCTATGGGCCCAAAAATATATTTTAAAAATAATTTGACATACATTTTGACTGCTAAGTCCACGAAGGCATACATACTCTGAACCTGTGACCTCTTAAGAGGAAATACGTGCTCTTAACGATTAGGCCCACTCAATATGTATGTAAATGATAATACAATATTATCAAAAATATAAATGTTATTTTTTCAATATCATTTTTATTTATCTAATTAAAAAAATTAATATTATTTAATTTAATAAAATTATAAATATTAACTCTTCAATGGGGGTGATGAACATCGAAAACAACAATCAACACAGGGTATTAAACCCCCACACAATTGGAATTTGAATGAATTGTATCAAGGAAAAAACTCTCGACACGGTTCAGTGAAGCTTCGCGAAGGAGCAATGGTTATATAACTCATTTGGGTCATGGTAAACAATAACAGAGAGGATTTTGGCATGGACAGAGTGTTGCGAGTGATTAAACTGGTTTATGGTTAGTAGGGCGATTGCCTTGTTCAACCATACCCTACCTCCATGTTCACAACAACTTCAAAGTTCGGTAATGCGCAAGCCGTTTGTTCAAGTTTCTAGTTTGGGACCCTGGATCTAATGCGTTTGCTAACATCAATGGAAAAAATCTGGATAATATAAGCATTGTTGCTCTAGAATTGGTCGCGAGAGCTCCTTCTTCTCTTAGGGTTCAAGTATTACTCATCAACATCTTGTGTTTATATATTTTGTATTGCCATGGGTAGTTTCCTATTCACTTCTCTATTAATTGGTGGGGGTTGGCGAGCGTATATTTTGGCAATGGAAGTCGTGGCACTATGAGTTCTTGTTTTCTGTGTGTGTTGAACATGAGGGGGTCCAGTTATAGGAATTATGGGGAGTTGGGAGAGAGTTGGGTTCGACCTTCGAACCACGCTCTAGAGGAAGGCGACTACAACATTGTTTTTTTCTGGCTCACGGGGTGGTGGTTTGACTCGAACACAAGGTGGAAGGGGTCAATGAGAGTCGCAGGTGTGGTTGTTGACGTGGCAAGTCGAGCCAGCTGACAGACCCTTTTCATTCAAGGTGGTGTATCGGGGTCTGGCCTGTGGTGTGTTAGTGGTGAATTGCTTGAGAGTTGCAACATGCAGAGGCAATGATGGAGAGTAAGGTGAGGTGTTGGCCCAAGAGGTCAGGGGGAAGTTCACCATGAGGAGCATCGGGACTTTGGGGAAGCAGTGGAACAACCGAGAGACCAATCATCGAAGTGGGTGCTCTTACCACCTCCTTTTGATTCTTTGGAGGATCAACTTCACCACAGCACAATGCTTATGGAGCAACTAGCTTGAGACCACCACAATGATGGTAATGAGGTCATTTCTTTCATGAATGCCCTCCAACAAAACAGGTGGCAAATGTTGGGTCGAATGGCCTCCCTCCGTCATGGACAAAAGCAACTGCAAGAAAGTCCAGACCATCTCGAAGGATGACTGGTGCATGTAGAAGTCCATGTACATGAGCGTTCCGCTAGCAACATGGTGACAGTTCAGAGAACTAGGGTGCTGGAAATATGTATTTGGATTCCTGGGAAGTTTTGGTCTATATAGGCAATCTGTGTTTAGGCAAATAATTTTTTTGTCGTTATTGTCACTTTTTTTACTGTATACCACCTAACCAACAAGTCCAAGGCAAGTACTTTTTTGTCGTTATTGTCGTTTTCTTTTACTATATACCACCAAGCCAATAAGTCCAAGGCAAATAATTTTCTGTCGTTATTGTCATTTGTTTTTACTATATACCACCGAATCAACAACTCCAATAAGAATTAGACTAATAATATTCTAAAAAAACACATCAAGATATAATATTTTTATGAATTAATAGAACTTTTTAACTTTTCTTATATATATAAATAATTGACACATAGAAATCAATTTTAATGTTTTTAAATAATTATATTATTACACAGAGATTATTAATTCTAAATTAAAATATCAAATTTATTTTTCATTATTATTATTTCTTAAAAAAACCTAAAATACATTTGGAAAACAAAAAAAAATCAATCTCAAAGAGAGGATACTCCATTCCAGAGAGGCTATGGGTCCATAAATATATTTTAAAAATCAATCTAAATTTTTTGTTTGTCTATGTCGTTACACAACTACTATGTTATGATTTATATTTTAACTACTAATCCTAATGATGTGATTAATCCCAAAGAAATTTATCTACATTTATATTTAAGTTCAAAATATTTCAAAAATAATTTGACATATAGAGAGGCCATGGGCCCAAAAATATATTTTAAAAATCAATCTAAATTTTTTGTTTAACCTCTTTTCCTATGTCCTTACACAACTACTATGTTATAATTTCTATTTAAGTTCAAAATATTTCAAAAATAATTTGACATATATTTTCTTCGGCGCAGGATTTAACTGCTAAGTCTACGAAGGCATACATACTCTGAACCTGTGACCTCTTAGGAGGAAACACGTGCTCTTAACCATTAGGCCCACTCAAGATGTATGTAAATGATAATACAATGTTATCAAAAATATAAATGTTCTTTTTTCAATATCATTTTTATTTATCTAATTAAAAAAATCAATATTATTTATTGTAATAAAATTATAAATATTAACTCTTCAATGGGGGTGATGAACATCGAAAACAACAATCAACACAGGGCATTAAACCCCCACAAAATTGGAATTTGAATTTGAATGAAGTGTATCATGGGAAAAACTCTCGACACGGGTCAGTGAAGCTTCGCGAAGGAGCAATGGTTATATAACTCATTTGGGTCATGGTAAACAATAACAGAGAGGCTTTTGGCATGGACAAAGTGTTGCGAGTGATTAAACTGGTTTATGGTTCGTAGGACGATTGCCTTGTTCAACCATACCCTACCTCCTTTGTTCGCAATAACTTCAAAGTTCGGTAATGCACAAGCTGTTTGTTCAAGTTTGTATTTTGGGACCCTGGATCTAACGCGTTTGCTGATATCAATGGAAAAATTCGGGATAATATATGCACTATTTCTCTAGAATTGGTCGTGACTGCTCCTTATTCTCTTAGGGTTCAAGTATTACTCATCAACGTCTTGTGTTTATATATTTTGTATTGCCATGGCCAGTTTCCTATTCACTTCTCTGTCAATTGGTGGGGGTTGGCGAGTGTATATTTTGGCAATGGAAGTCGTGGCCCTATGAGTTCTTGTTTTCTATGCATGGTGAACAGGAGCGAGTCCAGTTATAGGAATTGTGGGGAGCTAGGAGAGAGCTGGGTTCGACCTTCGAACCATGCTCTAGAGGAAGGCGACTACAACATTGCTTTTTTCTGGCTCACGGGGTGGTGGGTTGTCTCGAATGCAAGGTGGAAGGCGTCAACGAGAGTCACAGGTGTGGTTGTCGACGTGACAAGTTGAGCCAGCCGACAGTCCCTTTTCATTCAAGGTGGTGTATTAGGGTCCGCCCTGTGGTGTGTGAGTGGTGAATCGCTTGAGAGTTGCAACATGCAGTGGCAACGATGAAGAGTAAGGTGAGGTGTTGGCCCAAGAGGTTGGGGGGAAGTTCACCACAAGGAGCATCAGGACTTTGGGGAAGCAATGGAACAACCGAGAGACCAATCGTCGAAGTGGGTGCTCTTACCACCTCCTTTCGATTCTTTGGAGGATCAACTTCACCACGTCACAATGCTTATGGAGCAGTTGGCTTGAGACCACCACAATGATGGTAATGAGGTCATTTCTTTCATGAATGCCCTCCAACACAACTAGTGGCAGATGTTGGCTCGAATGGCCTCCCTCCGTCATGGACAAAAGCAACTGCAAGAAAGTTCAGACCATCTCTAAGGGGGACTGGTGCATGTAGAAGTCCATGTACATGAGCGTTCCGCTAGCAACATGGTGACAGTTCAGAGAACCAGGGTGCTGGAAATATGTGTTTGGATTCTTGGGAAGTTTTGGTCTATATGGGCAATATGTGTTTAGGCAAATAATTTTTTTGTCGTTATTGTCATTTTTTTACTATATACCACCGAGCCAACAAGTCCAAGGCAAATAATTTTTTATCATTATTGTCGTTTGTTTTTACTATATACCACGAAGCCAACAATTATCATTTGTTTTTACTATATACCACGGAGTCAACAAATCCAATAAAAACTAGACTAATAATATTCTAATAAAAACACATCAAGATATAATATTTTTATGAATTAATAGAACTTTTTTACTTTTCTTATATATAAATAATTAACACATAGAAATCAATTTTAATATTTTTAATAATTATATTATTACAAAAAAATTATTAATTTTAAAATAAAATATCAAAATTATTTTTCATTATTATTATTTCTTTATAAAAAAACCTAAAAATACATTTGCAAAACAAAAAGAATTGTCATAAAAATGAAAAAACATTTTTTTTATTAAAATACCATCCATCCATTACATTTAATATAATTCTCAAAACATTTATGAAAAGGGATTGAACTCCATCACGTCTTATCCATTACTATTAATGTTTTCATCCACGGACTGATAATCCAATTCTCAAAGCATTAATCCATCACGTATTATCCATTACTACTAATGTTTTCATCCTCCACGGACTGATAATCTAACTCTCAAAGCATTGATAGAAAAATTGAACTCCATCACGTCTTATCCATTACTATTAATGTTTTCAACGGACTGATAAAGCAATATTTAAATCTTAATTTCTGGAAAAGAAGAGAATATTAACAAATAGGAATTGCGTTTTTATTAAAATGCCATCCATCCATCCATTACAGTTAATCTAATTCTCGAAACATTTATAAAAAAATGATTAAACTCCATCACGTCTTATCCATTACTATTAATGTTTTCAACGGACTGATAAAGCAATATTTAAATCTTACTTATCCATTACTATTAATGTTTTCGACGGACTAATAAAACAATATTTAAACCTTATTTTCTGGAAAAGAAGAGAATATTAACAAATAGGAATTGAGTTGTGAGGCGAAATGCCCCATCTCATTAAAACATGACCCAATTGTTTGGGAATCTCGACGAAAGTGTGATTGATATTTCCTCCCCCAAAACAACACAAAACCATAGTCACATGCTCAATAAAACTACAATGGTAACACCTACCGCACGGAGAGAGTCGGATTCAAGAAAACATAAATCGAAGAACATCTTTCTTTCATCCACGTCATGAGTGGGTTACAATGAAGAACATGTGTGTTTTACCGGGTAAAAATTAAAGTAAAATTATAGTTATGCCCAAAAAAACGACAATGACATATATTAAAGCATTAATTAAAAAAAGAAAGACAAAAAAAAATTATATCACTTTCTTCTTCTTTATATTTATATTTTATATTTTTTCTAATGGTTTTAACATCATTTAGCATCCGAAAATGAAATTTTATTTCCTTTAAAAAAGAATAAAGTGAAATTAGTTTTTTCCAAAAGAAAAAATTTCAATTAAAAAAAAAAAAAGTGAAATTATAGTTTAAAAAAAACAACAAGAAATATATATTAAAGCATTAATTAAAAAATTGAGCAAAAGTATAATATCCAATAAGATTATGTTTGTTTAAATAATAATAGAAAAACACAAAAACATATATAACAGCACTAATAAATAATATCCAATAACATTCTAGCTAATCCCTAACTTTTCTATTAATTAAATAAATTAACATATAACAAAAAAAACAGTGATCTAGCTATTGAATATAAATAAAAGAATATAACAACTAGCTATTGGATGTAAATAAAAAAATCGAAATATAATAACTAACTTGTTGATATAAACAGAAAATCATTATCCAAGTTAGTGCATATAAACAGGAAAACAAAACATTACAGAAAATCATTATCCAAGCTAGTGCATATAAACAGGAAAACAAAACATTACAGAAAATCATTATTCAAGCTAGTGCATATAAACATGAAAACAAAACATTACAGAAAATCATTATCCAAGCTAGTGCATGATACGACAACTAGCTTTCGGAGCGATGAGATATCACATCAATTACAACTAGCTCCTGGATATTAATAGAAAAACAATGAGATATCCCATCAATTACAACTAGCTCTTGGATATTAATAGAAAAACGATGAGATATCACATCAATTACAACTAACTCCTAGATATTAGAAGAAAAGGGATTAATAGAAAAGTGATGAGATATCACATCAATTACAACTAGCTCCTAGATATTAATAAAAAAGGAATGAGATTAAGACATACTACTTTTAATAACAAGATTATAAGTTATAAACTATAGCATTCTGATTGTGAAAGAGGATCTATATAAGATAACTATAGCATTCTGAGTGTGAAAGAGGAGTTTTTCTTTCTCCTGAAAGCAAACAATTGGATCATTTACAATTTTCTCAAAACTAAAATAGGCCTTCCATATTTCTTTAGAAAATCCAATCACATTAGCAAATGGTAAAACACTGTCAAATTTTTATAAAGGGAGATAGTTCAATATTAAAAAATAGTACCTTTTTAATTAAATATTTGCTATCGGAATTTGAAAGAGCATCTTTGAAAATTTAGAGGAAATCAAAATTTGGCATAATGTAAGTGATTTCTCTTTATATTCTAATTTTCAATGACATATGCCTTACTGCGTTTCCTTTGCAACATCTGGTGCAATTGCTAGTTTATGAACATTTCAATTCAATAGATAAAAGTCGAAAAGAAAGAGAAATAGTAAATAATAAAATAGAATTAATTACAATGAGTGAACACAAATTCAATATGTTAGAGAATAAAATATTAGGGTTATGGGATTGAACTAAAAATAATTGAAGATGAGATACAAGAAATGTAAAAGCAAAAACAATGAGTGATTGAAGAAAACTGCACCTTGAGAGATGAGATTAAAGAGTTAAAAGAAAATTGAAATAACAATTTGGACCTAAGTAGTACAAATAATAAATTAGACATCAAATCCATAAAAGAAGAAATGAACAAGATAATTGAGTTGGATCATGCATGGAATAAAAGAACCAGGAATCTTATGATTATGGATATAAAAAAATAGAGATATGAGGACACATTGGAAATACTAAAAGAACTAATAAATAAGTCACAAATTGAAACAAGTTATCTCTTACAAGAAAGAAGGTTTGGAAATCTACTATAGCATAAATATAGATTGATTCGTGTTAGGCTATAATGAGCATAAATTTTCCATACTTAGTAAATCTCCAAGCCTAAAGGGACACAAATATTTATAAATAAGGACCTCATCCTAACAAAAATGTACTTGAGCGTAAATATAAATTTCTTTGCGTTAGGCTATAATGACCATAAATTTTCCATACTTAAAAAATATCCAAGCCTAAAGGGACACAAATATTTATAAGTTAGGACCTCATCCCAACAGACCAAGTTGAAGTAAGGAAGGAGGTTCAAAAGGTAAAGGAAGTCAGAAAAAAAATAGACAAGTGGGAAATCATTAGAAATAGAAAAGTCATTATTATGGATAAAGACCAAAACGAGTGTAATAAATATGAATTTGGAACACTCTTAATCCTATTTTGGAACTATCTTGGCTTTCCATGTTGTAAAGGTCCTATGTTAAGATGTATTTTGAGTGAAATTGATATCATTTGTTAGTTGTAACATGGGAGCATGATGAGTCTAAGGTCCTAACATATATGGATTCATTTTTTTGTTAGCTTGGAACAAAAAATACTCTCCTAAAGGAATTGGAGGAATATCTTATTGTATAAAAAAGAGCGTCTCTCCTCATACTCGTCTTCATAAGATAAACCCCCTCAATTGATACATTTGGATTGAAATATTTAACATTAATGCTAAGATATTTATGTCACAATTTGTTATTTCGCACCTATCAACTCTACTTTTTATAAGAAAACAATATATATAAGAAATTCCCTATGAGAACTGTGAGACTTATTATAACCTTCCTTTTGACAAAAGTAAAATCGACATTTTCTTGAAGGATTTAAATAACGATTTACATCTCTTAATTTATAAGGATAATAATGAGAACCCCTATCATCGTTTTAATATAACTCTCTCCACTACCAATAACAATTTCTTTACCAAGGTGTCATACAAAAAATAATAATAGAAATACTAACCCTTGGTGTGATAATGATTGCAAAGTTTCTAGGAAAAGGACGAGGGATGCTCCTAATGAAACCTTAAAACTTGATAAGATAAATATGTACATAGCTCTTATTATAAGAAAAAAATATATTATTTAAGAAGAAATCAAGAGAAGTTACTACTCACTAATGGGAAAGATAAGGACATTGAAGGCTCCCAATCTGAAAATTTTAAAATAGGAGAATCTATCCTCATCTTGCACATACACAATCATTAATTTAACATTGAAGAAAGGCTTCCCTAAGACTTGGATGCAAACCCTTATTGAACCTAACTTTAAGAGTTAGAATAAAATAATTTCCTAAAATTACAGCACAATTATGATTAACCACATTTTAGTCAAGTTGTACAAGCTTATTTTGGAAAACAAGATTAGAATTTAAGTTGAAAGCCATGGTGAAAGTGTTAAAGGCCAAGCTAGATTTAGGAGATACCATTCAAGTTTGGAGCATATTTTACTCTTAGGATAATTGCAAAGGAATATTGTAATAATAAAATTGATCTCTTTTGTTGTTTTTATGACTTTATAAAAGGTTTTGACACCATTCTTAGAACAAATATTTGGAAAAGGCTAGAAGAGATAATGGTTTCTATTGAGTTGAGGGTTATTGTGACAAGGTTGTACGAGTATGTTAGTTCCAAGAATAGGACCACTGAGGATTAGTCAGAAGAAATTAAATGCAATGATTAGAATCAAGCAAGGGTGTCTCTTATCCCCTACCATTTTTGGCATATAATTTGATAATCTAGAATAGTGTTTGAAATATTTAGGTTGTGTTGTCCATGTTCTCATTGCTATGATCACAATTCTTGTCCCTTATGTTGACGATATTGTTCTTTTGGAAATGAACCTTTTTTATCTTAGTAAGAAACAAAACATCCTCCAAGATTTCTGCTCTAATATGGATACGGTTGTCAATACCAATAAAACTAAATTCACGATAACTAAATCCAAAAATATCACATATAATACTTATATTTCTGTTAGATCTAAGACTTTTGTGATCCCTAATGTAGATAAATATCTTTCGTATTAATCACATCATTAGGATTTGGTCGATGTTTCAAACGTCTAATGCGGTTCATCCTCGGGACAAGGTGAATAAGCAAAGTGATCTCATTGAATAAATAGAAAGGATGCATCATTCCACATTAGATGGTTCGAAACATCAACCAAATCCTAATGATGTGATTAATCTGAAAGATATTTATCTACTTTTATTTATGTTAATAACTCCTTTGAGGATGTTCCTTCATATAAATATCTAGAAATATATGTGCATCATAACGTCAATTGGAATTATAGTATTGATAAAAGGATAAATAGATGTTGGAAGGATTAAAATGGGCTTGTAAACAATTATAATTTGGTAGTTCTTTGGATTTGGGATTAAGAAAAGCTCATCTTTGAGACTCTCGTCTTCGTTGTTATTTTATATGTTTGTGAGGTTTGGGGTTGAAATATATATAGAGATCCATGGAGGAACATTGAATAGATTCAACAGTAGGTTATAACCTACAACCTCAAAATTAAAGGAAGTAATCCTTACCCTATCCTCTTGATTGAAGCAAACCTTTCCCCCATTAAAAGCATGGCTATGAATAGGTACCTTATGTATAAGAATATGGTATACAATATGGACACCAAGAGGTTACCTAAAATTGCTTCTAGCTCTAATAAAAGACCCCACCTCTGGCTCAAGTAAGGATAGCATAAGGATGCCTAATCTTGGTTGGATCATTGGGGAGTAAAGGAAGATATCATCTTGTGGAATTTGCATAATATTAAAAATATTATTAATTTCAAATTTAAGGATAAATTTTGGGGAAATAAAGAGTTAAAGATAAAAAGGGGAGGTGACAATACCGATCTTGAAAACAAAAATTATATCTCTATCTTGACTAGTGTTGTGAAGAAAATGAACACTGTCAATATTAGAACTAATTATCATGAGCTTCATAGTGAAATTGGGCATTGGTCGATACCCAAAACTCCATGGAATGAAATAGTTTATCACTTGTGTGATCCTAAGAAGGTTGAAGATGAAAGGACCCTTCAAAAACCCTAAAAAAAGTCAGGGTACATCCTCAGTCGAGAGAACCCAAACCATAGGACTTGGGTTTTCAGCCATCCAACAGTGTAGCTGCTATCTAGATGTAATCTGAAAATTACTGAGAAGTGTTCATTATCCATTCGACATCAACGACTAGTGTTTTTTGTCAAAGTCAAACACAATCAACTCCAGGGGTTGACATCAATGACAACACCATCCAACACCTTCATCACACGAACCTTCATCAAGGCTCATGACTATGTGTGGGTAAGTCTCCTCAATCTCATGGTCAGTAGCCACAAGTTGTCGCAATCCTCCACACTGCCTCAACTCACGGAAGGTTGCTCCCTCCATCTCAGTCGCATGCTTTGGTCGCAACCAATATCATGCCAATCCATGACATATCTTCATCATTTGAATGGATTTTTCCATACTCCAACTCAAATCCAACATATTTTAGTGCCCTCATGAATCAAACTAGTCGGGTGATCAGTCCAACATCGCATCCAAACCATAAGAATGCACCTCCTCATGTCCTCGTCAATTGTTTCTCCAACACTTCTTCACATATTCAACTCTGATCAAATCTTTTTCCATATTTCCTTCAACCAACGCTCATGATGCCATATCTAGGCCCATGAAGAAAACTACATTTCATCTGTGATATGCTGCTTATCAATGTTATCAAAGTGGCAAGTCTTCACTTACCTCATCATCTCATCCATGTGCTTCCCATGGTCATAGACCAACAACCTCAATGTCCATGAAAATGGCTAAGCCTCATCATACTCAACCTATTCCCAAGTGCTCCCACCAAGGCACCTTTGTCACTGCAACCACAATCCAACTCCAAGGCATCTCACTCCTATTTCATTCATCAAGTCACTCCTCATGAACACATCCCATACTGTGCCCGAGGTACGTGTCCCATACCGCATCAAAGTAAATTTAAAAATGACCTCATCTCCTCGACTTTTCCAAATATCCATTTGACTAAGCACGACTCACTCATGGCACCTTCTGCTCTAAGGTCACATACTTCCCAAACATGTCTCGCAATAACCAAAATCATCCATCGCAAACATACCTCAACTAGGCTTCCAAGTGAAAGCCATCCATGGTTGCGATATGCATGAATCTGGCCCAAATTTGGCAAGCTTCATCTCACCAAGTTCTTCACCTTTCATTGGAAAAATCATAATACTTGTTTCGTCATGCTCGTCCCTATGGCCAACTTCTCCTTTCAATGGTTGCGACATGCCCAAATCTTGTTCAGTTATGGTAGGAATCGTCCCACCAAACTCTTCCTCTTTTGGCTGCATGTTCATAAAACTTACATCACACTTGACCATCAAACCAACTTCCTCTTCATACATTGCAACTTCTTCTTCTTATTCACAGCTAACAACTTCAACCTGCCCAACCGCCCAACCATATCAAAGAAGCTCCCTTCTAACATTGTCTTCCAAAACTTCAAGTTCTCTTCTCACAATCGTGGCCTCTCTTCCTTCATGCATCCCAACATGCGCATGAGCTACATAAGTCTATTGCAATCCTCTTGCAGACCTGCCATGTACTTCCCAACCCTTTTACAAGTAGTTATGCTCTTTTTGCACTTTTAGTTTAATTGATTAATTAATAAAGAATGACATATGAAGAAGAGACATATGAAATGATTTACATGATCTTTTTAGACAGGTGATATTGAAAAACATAATATTGACCCATAATATTGTAACAAAAGCTATTTAGAAATTAAAAATCTCCATAATGACATAATTATAAATTTCCAAAATTTTACAATTAAAACTACTATTACATATTTTGTAAATAAAATACATAAATAATATTTATTATAAATTAATCACTAAAACATTTCCCACACATGTAATTTTGACGAAACTAATTGATAAAAATTCATCGTTTTCTAGGTTGTTTTATTATTATTATTGTTATTGGTTCATCGAAAATTCGCAACCGGCGAAGTTTGTTAATTTCAATTACAGCTACAACGACAACTGGTTAATCACTCCTATACACGAATACTTTGAACAGCTCAAGGCTCCTTATTTTAAGATTAAAAGGCCGGCCTTAACGTGCCTCAACGTCATTCTCTTCCTCTCGGCTTCTATATATTTACCTTTTTTCTTCTTCTCTACTTACCGTGTCTTACTTTTTCATCACGCTTTTTCCTTTTCTACGACGTTGCACTGGTCTCTGACGGCCAGCTGCCATTAACGACGAATTCAAAAAAGTTTCATACGCTCTCATCCATTCCAATATGCAATCAATAAATGGGTGAGGGGTTCTCGCTTCAGCTGTCATGATGTTGCAGCTGCCTCCACACAAGATGACGACGACCGCTAACTCTAAGTATCTGATTGCCCACACTCGCAAAATTCATCTCTCAAAGCTTCTGTTCAGTCCTTTCTTGACGAGGGCATTGAGATCCCATGTTTTAGAATGCCCCAACTCCGTCAAATCGGAGGTGAATCAGACTTGGAAAATCAGGCTTTCGCTTATATTGATAAAGTTTATCCAGATTGCTGCTGTACCATTAGCCAACTTGGGCACCTGGATAGAATTCTCTTTAAATCTGCTTTCTCAGAATGGTGGATTGCTAAAAACACTATTCAGGCCTTTCACTGGTGATTTTATTTTATTGATCCTTTTTCTTTATTTTATTTTATAGTCGTTTTTGAAGCTGTAATATTAAGAATTAAACAATTAGGATTTTATCCTGATCAGCCAGCATCATGAGTTATTTTATTTGTCTGTTTCTTTCTCATATCATCTAAGAGGTCTGTTTTTAATATATTGAGAAAATTTTAAAGGCCAACATCATTAATTAGGGTTGGGGTGAATGTTTCTATAATATGTTCAGGCCAAAGCATCGTAATACCAAGAAGAGGGTCCGAGACGTTTCTAAGTGTAATCGGCCTTCTTGAGCATCGCGAAAACTTGTATGAAGGCGCAACAAGCAGGGGTGTTAATATAATTGACTCAACATTAATTGAACCCGGGAATAGGTTCTATGCAGACCTTTGTGCCATGGCTTCAACTGTAGCTTATGAAAATAAACTGGTTATCAGAAACAGGGTCACAGAACATTGGAAGGTAGTGTTTAATTTCCATGCATTTATTTTTAGAACATTGGAAGGTGGTAGTGTTTAATTTCCATGCATTTTTAAGGTAGTTCTTAATGATTATTCATGTATTTGATTTAATAAATATTTCAATCTGATCCTCCTGCAGATGCACTTCGTGGAGTTCTTAGACTGCTGGAACGGTATATTATATGCAACTGATCTTTAATTAGATTCAGTAATAATCTTTGATTCGGTCATTACATATAATATATTGTTTAATTAGAATCATTCAATAATAATCTTTGATTCGGTCATAATTATACACACATATATATATATATATATATATTGTAAATGTGTAAATTAATAATTTTGCGTTCATGACTAGTTCAGATCACTTGCAAAAGAAATCAACGCAGGCTTTTATATTCTGTGATAAGGAGGTGGACGCCCAACTAATAGTGATAGCCTTCAGAGGCACAGAGCCATTTGATGCAGATGACTGGGAAACAGATTTCGATTTCTCATGGTATGAATTGAACCAAATGATCGGAAAGGTTCATCTTGGATTTCTAGAAGCTTTGGGTCTTGCAAACCGTTCACAAAATCCCCAGATCTTCGATTATAATTCCAGTGATCTTGTACCAGCTGATCATGATCCTGAAAAACCTTTGGCTTATTATGTTCTTCGTAAGAAATTGAAAGAATTATTACAAGTTCACAGAAATGCAAAATTCATAGTGACAGGGCACAGCCTTGGTGGCGCCTTGGCAGTGTTGTTTCCAGCAATACTATTTATACATAAGGAAGAGACGTTGTTGGAGAAAATGTTGAGTGTTTATACATTCGGACAACCAAGAGTTGGAGATGAAGCATTCGCAAAGTTTATGAACAAAAACATTAACGAATCCAGATATTTTAGAATCGTCTACTGCAATGACCTCGTTCCCAGATTGCCCTTTGATGATCAAATATTTCAGTACAAGCACTTTGGTGTATGTCTTTACTACAACAGCTGCTACCATGAGAAGGTATTAATTATATTTATACTTCCCTGCTCCTCCCATTCTCATCATCTTCAACAAGAAAATCTCGATTCGATTCATTTGTTATTACTTAGGTATATGTTGAAGCTGATCACCTTCATTTAATATTATTAAATGGTTTGTTTGTTTGTTTGTTGTATGAGTACAGAATCTTCTGGAGGAGCCCAACAGAAATTTCTCGTTATTATACTTCATTCCCGTACGCATAACTGCTGCGTGGGAATTGGTGCAGAGTTTATTACTGCATTACATAAAGGGAAGGGAATTCAAAGAAACCAAATTGTCGACACTCTTCAGAATAGTAGGGCTTATAATTCCGGGGATTTCGTCTCATAGCCCCGTTAATTATATCAACGCTGTTAGATTGGGCCCATCCACGCTGCACCCTTCATTTCCAAAGTGAGGTAGCCATAGATTTAGAGAGCACTAAGCGCTGATATGATCAACGAACAACAACGTGCAAAATCACTAAACAAACCCCAGTGCAGGGTTCATTTGTCTTCTATGATAATAATAATAATAAATAATACATTCAGATCGTATATTGCGACTGAAAAATAGAAATGAATTAATATTCCAGAGATCCTGGTTTCAAAATCTGTCGCCATCTGTTCTGTTTTGTTCTGTTTGGCCCGTGGATTCACACAATTCTGTGGGCACAATCCATAAAGTCTCATCATGTGAGTGAGGAATGCATGCGAAGATTGTGTTGGTTTGTCGTGGATAGATAATGTGTGCGGTACTTTTGAAAGCACGCATCAAGGAAGGATAGAGCGATACAAGTGCTTTTTTTTTAATATTAATTTCTTTCTTTAAATATTATTAATAGTTTAATTTTGGTTGATCGTACGACTTGGGTAGATAAATGTTTTTGAAGATTTGAGCAGCAGCACGTATACGTATTAATATACAATATTTTTTTTTACTAAACTTTTCCACTTACCATATTCTCAATAGTTGAACTTTTCATATTTATTTATTAATCTCAGGGATATAAAGAGAATGAATGAAATATATATATGGAAATTCTAATTAATAGGTTTTCTTTAAAATGTTTTTAAATACATAATTGGATTCACCAATAAGTGTGAATATTTAAATTTATGATTTTTAAAATTTTCTACCAATATTGATATAATTAATATTTTTTATTAATTGTAAAAAATTATATAGAAAAATAAATAAATAAAATATTGATTAATATAATAAAAATTATATTAATTAATGTTACATACATTAAAAAAATGATACTAGCTTAGATTCATCTTATATGTTGATCTATCAAGAGCTTAGAGGGATCAAATCTTTTTCACTGTTAAAAAAGGTTTTAATATGAAGAGATTTGATTCCTTTTGGCACTTGGTAGATCTAGAGATAAGATGAATTTAATTCCCCCCTTTAAATATGTCATATTCCACATGAATACCTTGGGTCAATACCATGAACCATTTTTATTTATTATTATTATTTTATTTTAATAGAGATACTTTTTATTTGTTATTTTTTTTACCTAATTAAATTGTTTACATTACATTATATTAAACTTTTAATTTAATTTGTTTGTTTATTTCTATGTAATTTAACCTAGTCAAAATGTTAAACATTACATTACAACCTCCGAGAGAGAGACTCCGTTCCAAAGAGGCTATGGGCCCAAAAATATATTTTAAAAATCAATCTAAATTTCTTGTTTAACCTCTTTTCCCATGTCCATACACAACTACTATGTTATAATTTATATTTAGGTTGTAAACATTTCAAAAATAATTTGACATATATTTTCCTCTACCGAGGATTCCTCCTAAGTCTACGAATGCATACGTGTGACCTCTTAGGATGAAACACCTGCTCTTAACCATTAGGCCCACTCAAGCTGTATCAAAATGATAATACAATATTATCAAAAATATAAATGTTGTTTTTTCAATATTATTTTTATTTCTCTAATCAAAATAATTAATATTATTTAGTTTAATAAAATTATAAATAGTAACTCTTCAATGGAGGTGATGAACATCGAAAACAACAATCAACACGGGGTATTAAACCCCCACACAATTGGAATTTGAATGAAGTGTATCAAGGAAAAAACTCTGGACACGGTTCGGTCAAGCTTCGCGTAGGAGCAATGGTTATATAACTCATTTGGGTCATGGTAAACAATAACAGAGAGGCTTTTGGCATGGACAGAGTGTTGCGAGTGATTAAACTGGTTTATGGTTAGTAGGGCGATTGCCTTGTTCAACCATACCCTACCTCCCTATAGTAAATGTTGGAATATAATTTCCATTGCATAGTAATTGCAGCGAAGAGGCCAAGTCCGCGGGGGTCAAGGCAGGCAAAGCCGGCGATGGTTGAACCCCATCGGAACAGCTGACATCATCAGCTGGGGGCCCACACCATGTAGTCACAAAGAAACTCCACGGGGGTTGATGAAGGTCTGTGGCTGGAGGTGTGAACCCAATCGAAACTGCTGACGTCAGTTGGGGCCCACATAATATGCGCCCACAATACTTTGGGTTTAATTTTATTTGCCCATCGTATGTTTTAATTTTGTTTTATGTTGTTTGTTTTATGTTTTATTAAAACATGTCTTATATATATATATATATATATATATATATATATATATATATATATTGACAAAGCCGTGAAGTGTAACTTTTTTATTACACAACAGTGTACATAAAAAAAAGGGAAAGACAGCAGAACTATTTTATTACACAGCACAGCAGTGCGGGGAAGAAATATCACAGTGCCACCAAGTCAAAGCTGTGATCAATGCATTTTAGAGCGGTGCTGACAGAAGTTATTGAAGCCATTAAGAATTATTCAAGCGGTGAATTTTTCTGGGTGTGTCAATTAATGACATTAAACAGGGCTGAGATATTTTGAGATATTTTGTTATATACAGAAAAGAGAGTGCATTTTGAAAATGATAGAGAATGTTTTATACATACACAACAGCGTATTTAAAAACAGAGAGACATAGAGTTGTAATTTTTTTAATTACACAAAACAACTGAGTATGCACAGCAGTGTATTGTTGTTGATTTAGAGAGACAGAGTATTTCTCTGTGTGAGACAGAGAGTGATATTTTACACTGTGTTTGCAGCAGATAAACTATTTTGTAATCCCTCTGAGTTGAGGAAGAATTGTAACAGCAGTTTATTTTTAATAGAAATTTTTTTATGTGGAAACTCTGTCACTGTATATGAAATTCTGAATATTTCTCTGTGTTAAGGAAGGGACTTTTACTATTTTGGAATTTTTAAACATTTCAACATGGTATCAGAGCTAGTCCAGGCTATTTGAAGGTCAAATAAGTTGAAGGAAAGGAGTTCTTTGTTGCAGCAGCTTCTCCAACAGTGTGAAGACTCAGACAAGAAGAATCCAAAGGTATTTCTCTATATAAGTTTTGTGTTATTGTTGCAGAACAGTCAGTTAATTTTAAACACACAGTCAAGTGTTTTTGAATCATAGTTAAGAGTGCTGAATGGCTGGAGCCAGCACTGGTATGGGTATGGGAAATATCCATCTCCCACAATTTAATGGGAAAAATTATGACTATTGGTCAATAACTATGAGGGCTTTATTTGTCTCCCAAGACTTATGGGAATTTGTTGAGGATGGCTTTGAAGAGCCAACAAATGAAGCAGAGTTTTATGTTTTAACTCAAGCAGAAAGAGGGATTTTGAAGAGCAATAAGAAGAAAGATGCCAAGGCTCTTTTCTTTTTATATCAAGTAGTGCATGAGAGTGTGTTTCCAAGGATAGCAGCAGCTAACAGATCCAAAGAAGCATGGCAGACTCTTATGACAGTGTATCAGGGTATGGAAAAGGTGAAGACAACAAAACTTCAGTTGCTGAGGAGAGACTTTGAGACTCTCTGTATGAAAGAGTCAGATAACATTGACTCATTCTTCACTCATGTGATTGGAATGGTCACACAAATAAGGTCACATGGAGAAACTCTTGAAGACAAGAGGATTGTGGAAAAACTCTTGAGAAGTTTACCCTCAAGATTTGAAGTAATTGTCACCACCATAGAGGAGACTAAGGATCTCACAAAGTTTTCAGTGGATGAACTACATGCATCACTGATGACCCATGAACAGAGATTTGGTAGGAGTGAAAACTCATCTCTTGAGCATGCCTTTAAGACCCAGATGTCTTTCGGAAGAGGAAGAGGGCAAGGCAGAGGAAACAAGAGAGGAAGAGGCAGAAGCCAAAACAGAGGTGGAAGGAACAGCCCTTCACATTCACATGGAAGGTGCAACAGTCAAAATCATAGCCACGGCCAAGACAACAGCCAGCAAAGTGGACAGCAGAATGCTCAAGGACAAAGGTATGATAAATCCAATGTCCAATGTTACCATTGTAAAAAATATGGTCATTATGCTAATGAATGTAGAAAGAAGAAGAAGAATGATATGAGAAGTGAAACTAGTGCAAATTTCACAAAAGAAAATAGTAGCCAAAGTAATTTTTTTTTAGCTTGTAATATGGCTCAAGAAAAGAATGAGGATTTATGGTTTCTAGACTCCGGTTGTAGTAACCATATGACAGGAAACTTAGCAATGTTTTCTATGTTAGATGAGAGTGTGCAGTCATAAGTCACACTAGGAACTAATAGCAAAGTTTCTGTTATGGGAAAAGGAGATGTAAATGTTTTAACAAGATTAGGTGCAAAGAAATCCATAGCAGATGTTTATTATGTTCCAGGAATGAAGTGTAACCTCTTAAGTATTGGACAGCTTGTTCATAAGGGGTATAATGTTTTCTTTGATAATGATGTTTGTACCATCATGGATAAACCACCCAGCAAACAGTGTATTGCTGAAGTGAAGATGACAAGGAACAGGATGTTCCCTCTCAGAATGAGAGCAGATTTGAAGAATGGTGAAGAGAAAGCAGCGATTGCACAGGAAACATTCCAAAGCGAACCAAAAGATGATAATTGGTTATGGCACTTGAGATTTGGACATCTCAACTTTGGAGGTCTTAATTTGTTGAACAGAAAAGAAATGGTAAGTGGTTTACCATTGATAGAGAAACCGAACAACCTTTGTGAAGGTTGTATCTTGGGGAAACAACACAGAGAAAGTTTTCCTTCCGGGAAAAGCATAAGGGCAAAAGCACCCTTAGAGATTGTCCACTCAGATGTATGTGGACCAATGCAAACTCCATCACTTGCAAGCAGCCACTATGTGTTAACATTCATAGATGATTTTACAAGAAAAACTTGGGTTTATTTTTTGAAAAACAAAAGTGAAGTGTTTGAAAAATTTTGCAATTTCAAAGCACTTGTTGAGAACCAAACTAGGTTGCATATCAAAGTCTTAAGGACTGATAGAGGAGGTGAGTATATATCTAAATATTTTCTACGGTTTTGTAGAGAAAATGGTATTCATAAGCAGTTTACAACTAGATATACTCCATAGCAAAATGGAGTAGCCGAAAGGAAGAACATAACCATAATGGACATGGCGAGAAGCATGTTAAGGGCAAAGCATTTGCCTAATGATTATTGGGCTCAAGCTGTACATTGTGCAGCGTACATATTGAACAGGTGCCCTACAAAAGCAGTTATGAACAAAGTGCCGGAAGAGGCATGGAGTGGCGCAAAGCAAAGTGTCACACACATGAAGGTTTTTGGATGTGTGGCTTATGCACACATTCCGGATCAGCTAAGGAAGAAGTTGGACAGCAAGGGGGAGAAATGTATTTTCATTGGATACAGTGAGGAATCCAAGGCATACAGGTTATATAACCCATCTAGCAAGAAGTTTATTGTGAGCAGATGTTCATTTTATTGAAGAGGAAGCTTGGGATGGAAGCATAGAGAAAACAGTGAATGCAAAACACCGTTTGTCTTATGATGAAAATGATGATGAGTTGGCTGAAATACATCCCCAAACTACAACACCAACAAAAGAGCAGCAAAGCACACCCTTGAGGAGAAATGACAGTGCTTCTCCAAGCACACCACAAGGAGGAAATTCAAGTGCTTCTTCAAGTACTTGTACACCTACTGAAAGAGGTAAGAAATTCAGAAGTTTGAAAGAAATTTATGAACAAGATATAGCTAATGAAGGTATCAATTCTTTGGTTGCTTTATATTGTCATGTTGATGATCATGTTCATTTCGAAGAAGCTATCAAGGATAGGAAATGGATAGAAGCTATGGATGAGGAAATAAATGCCATAGAAAGAAACAAAACTTGGGATTTGGTTGAACTCCCAAAAGGTAAAGATGTCATTGGAGTTAAATGGGTCTACAAGACCAAGAGTAATGCTGAAGGAAAAATAGAGAGACACAAGGCAAGACTTGTCATCAAAGGGTATAAGCAAAAGCATGGGATAGATTATGAGGAAACTTTCGCACCGGTTGCTAGAATGGAAACCGTGAGAGCAGTGTTGTCCATAGCAGCACAAAACAAGTGGAAAGTTTACCAAATGGACGTGAAGTCAACATTCTTGAATGGAGTGTTAATGGAAGAGGTTTACATTGAACAACCTCTCGGCTATGAGAAGAAAGGCCAAGAGCACAAAGTATGCAAGTTGAAGAAAGCTCTTTATGGGTTGAAGCAAGCGCCAAGAGCGTGGTACAGTAGGATAGATTCATATCTACTGGAAAATGGTTTTGAAAAGTGTGAGGGAGAACCCACCCTCTACATCAAAGAACAAGATGGTAAAATTTTGATTGTAGTCTTGTATGTCGATGATGTTATTTTTACAGGTAATGATGATTGCCTTATTGAACATTTTAAAACAGTCATGAAAGAAGAATTTGAAATGACTGACATGGGTTTGTTGAGATACTTCTTGGGAATAGAAGTAGAACAAGATGAAAATGGGATTTTTATCTCACAGGCAAAGTATGTTAATGAAGTGCTTGAAAGATTTAACATGCAGGAAAGAAAAGCAGCAATCACTCCCACAGTGATGGGATTAAAACTCAGTAGAGAGGACAGCAGTAAGGATTTTGATCCTAGTTTATACAAGAGCATAGTTGGCAGCCTTATGTATTTGACTGCAACTAGGCCGGACATAATGCATGTTGTTAGTTTTATTTCCAGATTCATGGAAAAGCCAAAGGATACACATTGCCAGGCAGCAAAAAGAATTTTGAGGTATGTTAAAGGTACAAAACAGTGTGGTATTTTTTATACTACTTCAGAATGTTCAGATTTAGTTGGATACACTGATAGTGATTGGGCTGGAAGTGTAGAAGATCGGAAGAGCACTTCCGGTTATGTTTTTCACATGGGTTCAGGAGCCATTTCATGGGCTTCTAAGAAAAAACCCATTGTAGCGTTATCTACAGCAGAAGCAGAATATGTGGCAGCTACAGCAGCAGCGTGTCAAGCAGTTTGGATGAGAAAAATGTTGAGAAGCTTATGTCAAGAACAGGTAAAAGGGACAGTGATATTTTGTGATAATAGCTCAGCTATTGCATTGTCTAAAAATTCAGTTTTTCATAAAAGGACAAAGCACATTGACACCAAGTTTCATTTCATACGAGAATTGGTTAGCAATGGTGAGATTGTTTTGCAGCATTGCAAAACAGAGGATCAATTTGCAGATATCCTCACAAAGCCACTTCAGTAGAAAAGCTTTGAACATTTCAGGAAATGCATGGGTATGCAAGAAAACCTAGCAGTTGAAATTAAGGGGGAGTGTTGGAATATAATTTCCACTGCATAGTAAATGCAGCGAAGAGGCCAAGTCCGCGGGGGTCAAGGCAGGCAGAGCCGGCGATGGTTGAACCCCATCGGAACAACTGACATCATCGAAATTTGAGGCCCACCATGCGATCTAAAAGCTTCCATGAGGGGGTTGATGAAGGTACGTAGGTTTGAGTGTGAACCCAATCGAAATTGCTGACGTCGGTTGGGGCCCACATAATATGCGCCCATGATACTTTGGGTTTAATTTTATTTTCCCATCGTATGTTTTAATTTTGTTTTATGTTGTTTGTTTTATGTTTTATTAAAACATGTCTTATATATATATATATATATATATATATATATATATATATATATATATATATATATATATATATATATATATATATATTGACAAAGCCGTGAAGTGTAACTTTTTTATTACACAACAATGTACATAAAAAAAAGGAAAGACAGCAGAACTATTTTATTACACAGCACAACAGTGCAGGGAAGAAATATCACAATGCCACCAAGTCAAAGCTGTGATCAATGCATTTTAGAGCGGTGCTGACAGAAGTTATTAAAGCCAGTAAGAATTATTCAAGCGGTGAATTTTTCTGGGTGTGTCAATTAATGACATTAAATAGGGCTGAGATATTTTGAGATATTTTTTTATATACAGAAAACAAAGTGCATTTTGAAAATGACAGAGAATGTTTTATACATACACAACAGCGTATTTAAAAACAGAGAGACAGAGAGTTGTAATTTTTTTAATTACACAGAACAACTGAGTATGCACAACAGTGTATTGTTGTTGATTTAGAGAGACAGAGTATTTCTCTGTATTGAGGAAGAATTGTAACAGCAGTTTTTTTTTAATAGAAATTTTTTTATGTGGAAACTCTGTCACTGTATATGAAATTCTGAATATTTCTCTATGTTAAGGAAGAGACTTTTATTATTTTGGAATTTTTAAACATTTCAACATTCGCAACAACTTCAAAGTTTGGTCATGCACAAGCTGTTTGTTCAAGTTTGTAGTTTGGGACCCTGGATCTAACACGTTTGCTAACATCAATGGAAAAACTCGGTATAATATATGCACTGTTGCTCTAGAATTGGTCGTGAGAGCTCCTTCTTCTCTTAGGGTTCAAGTATTACTCATCAACATCTTGTGTTTATATATTTTGTATTGCCATGGCCAGTTTCCTATTCATTTCTTTGTCAATTGGTGGGGGTTGGCGAGCGTATATTTTGGCAATGGAAGTAGTGGCCCTATGAGTTCTTGTTTTCTGTGCATGGTGAACAGGAGCAGGTCCAGTTATAGGAATTGTGGGGAGCTCGGAGAGAGCTGGGTTCGACCTTCGAACCACGCTCCAACATTGTTTTTTTTCTGGCTCACGGGGTGGTGGGTTGACTCGAACGCAAGGTGGAAGGGGTCAACGAGATTCGCAGGTGTGGTTGTCGACGTGGCAAGCCGAGCTAGCTGGCAGTCCCTTTTCATTCAAGGTGGCGTATTGGGGTCTGGCCTATGGTGTGTGAGTGGTGAATCGCTTGAGAGTTACAATTACATGCAGAGGCAACGACGTAGAGTAAGCTAAGGTGTTGGCCGAAGAGGTCAAGGGGAAGTTCACCACGGGGAGCATCAGGACTTTGGGGAAGCAGTGGAACAACCGAGAGACCAATCATCGAAGTGGGTGCTCTTACCACCTCCTTTCGATTCTTTGGAGGATCAACTTCACCACATCACAATGCTTATGGAGCAACTAGCTTGAGACCACCACAATGATGGTAATGAGGTCATTTATTTCATGAATGCCCTCCACTACAACTAGTGGCATATGTTGGGTCAAATGGCCTCCCTCCGTCATGGACAAAAGCAACTGCAAGAAAGTTCAGACCATCTTGAAGGGCGACTGGTGCATGTAGAAGTCCATGTACATGAGCATTTCGCTAGCAACTTGGTGACAGTTCAGAGAACCAAGGTGTTGGAAATATGTATTTGGATTCTTGGGAAGTTTTGGTCTATATGGGCAATTTGTGTTTAGGCAAATAATTTTTTGTCGTTATTGTCATTTTTTTTTTACTATATACCACCTAGCCAACATGTCCAAGGCAAATAATTTTTTGTCATTATTGTCGTTTGTTTTTACTATATACCGCCGAGCCAACAAGTCCAAAGCAAATATTTTTTTATCGTTATTGTCATTTGTTTTTACTATATACCACCGAGTCAACAAACTAATAATATTCTTAAAAAAACACATCAAGATATAATATTTTTATGAATTAATAGAACTTTTTTAATTTTCTTATATATATAAATAATTAATAGAACTTTTTTAATTTTCTTATATATATAAATAATTAACACATAGAAATCAATTTTAATATTTTTAGATAATTATATTATTACATAGAAATTATTAATTCTAAATTAAAATATCAAAATTATTTTTCATTATTGTTATTTCTTTAAAAAAAAAACCTAAAAATACATTTGCAAAACAAAAAGAATGATCATAAAAATGAAAAACATTTTTTTAATAAAATGCCATTCATCCATCACATTTAATATAATTCTCAAAACATTTATGAAAGAGGATCGAACTCCATCACGTCTTATCCATTACTATTAATGTTTTCATCCACTGACTGATAATCCAATTCTCAAAGCATTAATCCATAACGTATTATCCATTTATTAATGTTTTCATCCTCCACGGACTGATAATCTGACTCTCAAAGCATTGATAAAAAAATTGAACTCCATCACGTCTTATCCATTACCATAAATGTTTTCAACGGACTGATAAAGCAATATTTAAATCTTAATTTCCGGAAAAAAAAGAATATTAACAAATAAGAATTGAGTTGTGACGCAAAATGCCCAATCTCATTAAGACCCAATTGTTTGGGTATCTTCGAAGAAAGTGTGATTGATATCTCCTCCCCCAAAACAACACGAAACCATAGTCACTTGCTCAATAAAACTACAATTGTAACACCTACCGCACGGAGAGAGTCGGATTCAAGAAAACATAAATCGAAGAACACCTTTCTTTAATCCACGTCATGAGTGGGTAACAATGAAGAACATGTGTGTTTTACTGGGTGTATGCCACAATGAAGAATGTCGTCTTCTTTTTTTCTCGTGAGTGGGTAACAACGAACGAAGAATAGGTGTTTTATTTTTTAATTCTTTCATTCACAATTGTATCAACTTGCCATATTTTGTTTTTAAAGAAAGATAACGTCAAAATAAAAACATTTGGACATATATAATAACCTTCCCATTCCTTTCCACTTTTATTGTTCATGTTTGAATTCCTTCCTTCAAAGTTTTATCAACTTTCCATGCAAAAAAAATGATTTTCACATTCCTTTTCCTTCCACTGCACGCGATTACAGTATTACCGTCAGCATTATACGAAAGGGCAAATCGTTTCGAATTTCATCGAACTGTTCAGTGTGCGAATCAAACTGTCGTATTTCCGAAATTTTCGCATGCAAATTTGGTAATTATATCATAAAACTACAATTATAACACATACCGCAGGGAGAGAGTCGGATTCAAGAAAACATAAATCGAATACACGTGTTTAATAATCTATATCGTGCGTGGGTGGGTGTAATAAGGAAGAACATCTTTCTTTAATCCACGTCTTGATTGGGTAACAATGAAGAACATGTGTGTTTTAGTGGGTGGGTGTAATAATGAAGAATGCCTTTTCTTCATGGGTGGGTAAAAACGAAGAATATGTGTTTCATTAATGGGTATCAGAATTTTAAAAAACATGTGTTTTTTCTTTTTCTAATCAACGTTTCATCATTGTGAAAAACTTCATAACTTCATTATTGTGGCATTGTGCAAAGCTTGGTGAACAAACCATTTCCATGGCAGTTTTTTTAATTTTTTTCTCTTCTTTTCAGTTGTTACTTCGATTACTTTGGGGACATCCATAATAATTTTGTCTATTAAGGAAATAGTTTTGGAGCCCTAACAAAAGTGGTTTTTGGCCAGACAAAAAGGGGTTGATTAGTGGTTTGCTTACCATAGACATGTTTAGTGGTATGTTGTCTTTGAATAATGGGCCTGGCTAGCTCGATTGGGGCTAGCACCTTGAAGGAGAAGAATAGTGGGAAATGCATCAAGCAGAAAGCAATAGAAACCAAACTTGTATTGGGAGTGGGAGTCTGTCTAAACGACATTTCAACAATGATGTAGTGTACTGTAGTAAGGATATTTCTAGCCGAAGAATGAACATGGAGGTATTGTACTTTTCAAGGGTTGCTAGGTTATTTACCAAAATGTATGATTCTAGAAAAGTGTTTGTTGGCATGGACTATGAACTTGTCGCAGGATGCCAACAAGTTAATGGTTCAACGTAGGTTTTGGGGTTCTCAAGCCCTCTTCTTGAAAAACTAAAATTTGGACTTTGACGCCTGAACTGAGAAATTGGAGGTAACCCTGGTCTGGGTGCATTTTTCGGGGTTTCCTCTAATCTTTTGGTCAAATGATGTGCTCTGGGAAATTGGAAATAAAATCGTGCATTTCTTTGAAGCATACAACTTGTAAGGATACGGGTTATATGGGCATGAACTAGATTCTCCTAGGGCTTAATATGACAAAGGGTTTGGTGGATTCCATTACAATTTCATATGGGGACTCCATTATCAAATAACCCATTGAATATGAGGCTATACCCTTTCATTGTGGTCACTATCATACTTATGGACGCCTAGGGGTTGATTTTCCAATGCTACACAGACTCAATAGGTGGCTCCTGAAGGTTGCATCCCTTGGTCTAGAAACCATGGTTTCAAAAGCAACGATAGAGGTGAGGAAAGCGGTAGAGGAGGTGTCAAAGATGCTTGATGAAGTCCCTGTGTTAGTGGAAAATGGGATACAGGACATGGAGATGCATATAGACATTTCACAGCTTTTGGTTCCAGCGGCCACTTTTGGTATGGTTACTAATTCCCCTTTGCATGTCCCTTTTTTTTCTTGACCTCTTCAATCAATAGTTCAAAAATTTACTGTTAGGTTGCAATTCGAGTTCAGATATCCCAATCTATGGGATTCCTATTTCTTCCCCTTGTTTCTCACCTTCTATTGCACCTTCCAAGTCATTGCCATTTCTGAGTCCCCCTCATGCCCCTTGTCCCTCTCCTTCCTTGGGGCCTCCCCACTCCTCCTATAACCTCAGGCCTAAACCTCCCCCATCCTCTTCCTCCTAGGACTTTCACGAACCCTCCTGTCGCTTTCCGAATATGGGTGGGGGAATTGGCTCAATTGAGTGGTCTCATCAGGTCCAACATGCGAGGTATAAAATCGAATATCTCCACGGAAATATCAAAGGCTTCAACAAAAATTAGGTTGGGTAAACAAAAATATATAGTCGGGGTCCTTAGAGCCATGGCCCCTTTGGGGTTTTCCTCATGATTCTTCTTTCTCTCAGTATTTAGCGACTAGCTAGCCCCATAAAAATTATGGCCTTGTGGTGCCTAGCGAAGATGATAAGGCCATATGTTTTTTTTGGGCATGAATCAATAATGGAGGGAGAAAGAGTGTTTTTTCAACTATCCCATAACTTTAAAGGCTGGAAATTGGTGTTTATAGATGCAATGGGAAAATGTGGGGGACTCATATATGGCTAGAAATCATCTAATATAGTTTGTGATTCGCTTGGGCCACTGAGCATGCTCTCGTGGTTGATATTTGGTCTCAAACCTTGGACATTAATTTATCACTTTGCAACATTTATGGCCCCTTTATTGATATGAAGCCTCTCTGGGAGACATTATAGTCACTACTCTTGTCTCACCAACTTGCTCTCATTTTGGGTGGGGATTTGATTAACTCCTCCGGTCTTGGGAAGATTTGGGGGCCTCGAGCTTGAAAGGACTGAGATGAGGATTTTTCAATTGATCTATTTGACAAATGGTGGATGTTCGATCCTTTGTCCCCAAAGCTTCTCCTAACCTAGAGGAATAATAGAAGCAAGAAGCAGATCTGAGAGAATTGCTAAGTAATTGGATTGATTTTTGATGGCTGAGGGGTTGGTGGATTCATGTTTTTGTATTAGGCAGTGGGTTGGCTTTGGGGGCCTTCTTACAATTTCCCTATCATCCTTGAACTACATTCTGCTGGTTAGAAGCCCCCCTCCCATTTCAATATTAATCCCCATTGGCTAGAGAATCCCTCCTTCATTTAGAAACTCCAAGCTAGTTGGAGGCTATACTACCGAGATAGTGAGACATCTCCCCCCTTTCACTTCTAAGAAAACCTAAAAAGGAAAAAAACTATTGCTATTTCATGGATTTAAAGAAAGAAAGAAACAAATTCTAAGTGACTAGCGGACTTGTAATCCAAAAGTAAATACCTCTTAGAAGGTGAGGATTATGGTTTTTGGCTCGGAGGATCATAAATCTATTCTTTTGGACTTAGAAAATCAGAGACAAAACCTTCTTTTGGATAGGGAAAAAGGAGCGAAGGAAAAAAGGCATGGCCCTTTGGTGTATATCTCATTACAAGCACTTTGGTTTATGCCTTTTCAACAACCGCTACTGCAAAGAGAAGGTATTATTCTAGCCCTCACATTCTCTTCAACAAGAAAATCTTATTTCATTTCGGATAGATTTTGTTATAGGTTCAAACTCACATTCATATTAAATGGTCTGTTTGATGACAAAATCTTCGGAGGAGTCCAACAGAAATTTCTCGTTATTATATTCAATACCCATACACATAAATGCTATGTGAGAATTGGTGCGGAGTTTATTCCGGCAATACACAAAAGGAAGGGAATTCAAAGAAACGAATTTTTGACACTCTTCAGAATAGTAGGGCTTATGCTTCTGGGGATTTCGGCTCATAGCCCAATTAATTATATCAACGTTGTGAGATTGTGACCATCCAGGCTGAACCCAACAATATAGAGGCCTCAACATCTTCAGTACACAAATACATTCAGATCGTCTTTTCGAGTGAATAATTGAAGTGAATTGTTCAATGTTTTCAAAATCTGCCGTGATCTGTTTGGCCCGTGGATTCACACAATTCTATGGGTACAATCCATAAATAGATAATGCATGAAAGTCTTCATCAATGCATGGAACTTATGTGAGGAATGCAAGCGAAGATTGCGTTGGTTTGTGGTGGATAGATAATGTGTGTGATACCTTTGAAAGGACGCCCTTATTTAATGAATTGTATCAAGGATAGAGCGATAGAAGTGATTTTTTTAATATTAATTTCTCTCTTTAAATATTAATAATTTTGGTTGATTGTACGACTTGGGTGGATAAAAGTTAGAAAAGTTTTTGAAGAGTTGAGCCGCAGGTATACGTATTAATATTTAGAATTGGAACACAATATATTTTTTACTAAACTTTTCCACTTAATTAGCGGACCACATTCTCAATAGTTGAACTTTCATTGTTATTGATTAATAAATCTTATTTTTTTCTCATGGATATGGATATATATATGGGGGAGAGGCTTCTGTTGTTGTGCAAGGACCAGTAGTAGTTATAGTACTGGTCCCACACATCCATCAAACAAAAATGACAAACTCACTAAAATATGCATATAAATATTTGATAATATGCACATAAATATAAGTTATATAAATATGTCCAAAATGGGCCCAGTTTTTTACTAGACCAACAACTGTCATACACCAAGTCTAACATCACAATTTGACAAGACGTATTGTCTCAAGTACCTCCAGTTCTGAATTACCAACTAAGGCAAAATGCACTACAAAACATTACAATGCTTTCCATCCAAAAGTACAGTTATCCCATCAAACAGTCACCCACTGATTTTGCACTGGGGCAATAGATCTCATAGCTGAGTAACACCTGGACAAGGACTGGGTAACACCTGCACAAGGACTGGGTAACACCTGTACAAAAATAGGTGAAATGTCTGTCATCCATATGTACATGTTTGTTTAACCATTCAGCCTATTGAAGACATTAAATGACACCATTCAATTCAGGAAATAGTTCACCCAACCTTTCATTTCAAGAACTAAACACAACAGCCCTGGAATTACAAGAATTAAATTCAGGAAAGCATTTCAATTCAGGAATTAAATTCAGGAAAGCACAAGGATCAACCATGAAAGATTTTCAGCCATTGGATCATGTACAAATCAATCCACAACACAGAATTGAATTTGGGAGATGGAAATCCATGCCAATCTTCCCTACCAATTAAATTCTAGATCATAAAACTATAAAACATCAACTCTTACTGCATTTGAGGCATTTATTATACTCTTAAGCTACTGCTGACATACATTCAGAGTTTTCAGACAGTGTTCCATTCATTTTGCAGACATACAATTTTCAGAAAGTGAGTTTTCAGACAGTGAGTTTCCATTTTGTAGACATACAATCCTTTTCAGACAGTGTTCCATACATACAGACAGAGTGTGCTCAGTGTTACATTCCAGACAGAGTGTGTGCACAGTGTTATATTCCAGACAGAGTGTGTGCACAGTGTTACATTCACTCTCTTCATCAGTTGCTGGAGCGTTGCTGTGGACATACAGGTATTTCGTTGTTCTTGAATAATGTTATTCAAGATATTGAGTACTTTATCATTATTTTAGTTGAGAAACTATGTTAAGTTTGTAAGTAATGAGAGTTAGATGGTAACACCTACCACACGGAGAGAGTCGAATTCAAGAAAACATAAATCAAAGAACACCTTTCTTTAATCCACGTCATGAGTGGGTAACAATGAAGAACATGTGTGTTTTACTGGGTGTATGCCACAATGAAGAATTTTGTCTTCTTTTTTTCTCGTGAGTGGGTAACAACGAACGAAGAATAGGTGTTTTATTTTTGAATTCTTTCATTCACAATTGTATCAACTTTCCATATTTTGTTTTTAAAGAAGGATAACGTCAAAATAAAAACATTTGGACATATATAATAACCTTCCCATTTCTTTCCACTTTTATTGTTCATTGTTACACAGTAATTTGTCACCGTCCCTGCAATCCCCATCTCGCCCATTGGAGGGTCATTTCTATGACCAATAAGTAGTGTCATGCCTTGCAAATACCATCATTGCATCCCTTGCCATGAGGACAACATTTCTTTTGTGGATCATTTCCTGAGCAGACCCCTAAAAACACCTGTTTTTGCCTTGGCGCTGGTAGCCCGTTATGTACTCGCGGCAATGAGGAAAATTAACACTGAGCCCGCGCCAATTGGCGCTCTGTCCCAGTTAAGCACCCGCGCCAATATTCTTTTGGAAAGTTTTTAAAAAAAAGAGGCGAAGTTTCGATTACAACAACTTCATGGATGAGTCATCAGGAGTGGTTTCGATTGAATAACCACAGCCTTCCTCCTTTGGCCTCTTGTTTCCACCTTATGGGGAACCTCCCAAGGGATAAGGCCTCCCTTCCACTATTGTAGGGATCCCAACCTCCTCCTCTCCTCTATAAATATAGCCTTCAACCATTGATGAAGGGGCTGAATGGCTGAATGGCTGAATGGTAGAGTCTCCAAGTTCCCAAGAGCCATCAGAGCCTTATGCTGCAAGAGCCTTGATTCATTCCCTTAAGGCCAAATCCAAGCAAGAATATCATTGTCGAGACATCTGAAGAGAGAGGTTTGTCCCATCCCTGACAGGCTTTTTCGAGACGTGTTCCGCTGGCGACCCTCCGAAGGAGAACTCGGCGTCAGGGCTATGGTTGTATTCTTCTTTGATTGATTAATGATAAGCGACTATTGGTTATGGTTCCACTCTTGTTGTTGATTATGATGATGAGTTATGTCTTCTCTGACTGACATATAGTTGCATATACTGGATTTTACGCTTGTGTTTGTTTTGTTTCTTGCGTGTGCAGGTGTCCAATCATGGAGATCGTGAGGATTGTGATCTGCCGGAGCTAAGGAACGGGAGCGCTACTTTCTCTACAAGCGACAGCGTTGGATTCCAGGTAAGCCTTCATCGCTAGTTGGTTTATTTGCAATTAGGAACCTGCACTATAGCGTGAACGATTGTTGCTAGACCCGGTCTGGGCTAGTAGGAATCGCCTCTGTCCGCAGAGGGGATTTACCTCCACAAAAATTTGGCGACTCCACTGGGGATCGTCTAGCTTGTTGTTGTTCTGCTTTGTAAGCTACAGACGGAGCCTGAAGTTAGCTAGATAGCCTTTGAAACACTATTGCTCTGCATTAGCGAAGTAGATCAAAGCTGCTTCAGTCAATCTCCAGTTTAGTTTATGAACTGAACACTTGGAGTGTTGTCTTATCTTTTCGGTTGTTTCTCGATTCTGCTTGCTTGATCGGCTCTTTTCTGGGTGTTTGAATTTTGGTTCAGCCCCAAAGGATCAGATCTGACCTCTGTTTTTTCGAGTTTTCATCCTTTCATGGTTGGCTTGATTGGCGTGGTTTCCACCTTGACAGTCACGCCAATTGGCGCGGGTTGCCAGTTCATCACTCGCGCCATCCCCTGTCTGGCGCGGATTACAGCCAGACAGTCGCGCCATCTCCTATAGGTGCTAGGGTTTACCCTTGTTCGGAAGTTTCTTTTGGTCAGTACTTTGCTTCTGGGTTTGTTTTAGATTCTGCTTGAAGTGGTGAGTCTGGTCTTGGTTGGGAGAAATTCTTTGTTTTTTCATTTTCAAGTGTTGGCACTTGTTGTCAGTTAGCAACCCGTGCCAATTGGGCATTGGCACTAGTTGTCAGTGAGCAAGTCGCGCCAGTTGGCGCTAGTTGTCAATGACAAAATCAGGCCAATTTCAGGGTGTGTGAAAATTGAGACTTTTTCCCTGAATCCTTCACCAGTGTGTCTTTCCCTTCCAGTCTTTTCTCTATATGAGCATAGATTACATTGCTCATTGTTTGAAATGTCTTCTCTCTATGATTGCTTGATGTAAAAGGGAATGAATGCCTTGTTTTGATCTCTTGCTTTGGAAGTCCTCTTTGTGTTTGACTTCATATGTCTTGTCGCCTTTTGAGGGAATTCGTGACAAAGTGTTTGAAACAACGATTGCATTCTTAGTGTTTGTTTACATCTCTTTTGCATTCAGCCTTCATTAAGAAGATTTGCGTTTATTTAGTTTTCATCTCAAAGTGTTCTTTTTGTTAAAATGCATTAGATCACTTTGCATTGAAGAGTATTTTGAGATTTATCATTGAACTTAGATCACATTGTTTAATGATTGAAAGCTAAAAATCGCTTTGAGTGCATTCTCTTTCATTGAAAGCATGCATTAAGTAGATTCTCATTTCATCGAAAAATTCATTGAGTGCATTCTTATTATTTGAAAAGGAAAATGGAAATTGTGCATAGATTACAATTGCATAGTTTTCGGAAAAGAGGATTTTGCATAGATTACATTGCATTATTCGCATTGTTGAGTGTTTGAAATTACTTTTGGATAGTGAAAGTCATCTAGTTTGGAAAATATTTCGTTTGCAGTTCTGTTTTATGTCGCATCATTGTTTGAAGCTCTTCCCTTAACTAGATAGCATTCATCGAATTGAAAAGTTTTCTTTTCTCATATAGATGCATACAGGAGATTGTCATATGACATACGGTAGGGCCTTGAAACCGAAACATAATTGAAGATCAACCATAAAACTTACTCAATTTACCTAAGGAAGCATTGAAACATTAACGAAACATTTAGAGGTCTAGGTTAGAGACGTGTTCCGGCGTCGTTAAACCTAGTAGTTGTCGTTTGCCTCTTGGCTTTAGACAACACTAGTACGGACTTGTGCTCCCCGTACCGTCGCGTATATAAAGGGATACCCCACTAGGTTTCTATCCTTTATCCATAGGAAGCTGAGTCTGCCACCTTATACACATGATACACCAGACACAGCATTCAGGGAGATTGCCTACACGTACGTTAATTCCTTGGTTGATTTCTCTTTCATTTTGAAACCAAGGTGTATTTTGCAGTTCATGGTTATTTGGTACACCCTTTGCCTAGAATTCCTGAGTAGTCATTTCGATCTTTTCTGACTCTTTAAATTTGAAAAGGTCATCAAGCGCTTGTCCTTTCACGCTTGTTTCCAATCTGAAAGTGATAGAGTCACCTTTTTCCTGTTTCTCGACTCTTAAAAGATGAAACAGTAGAGTTTTGTTTCAATGTTTTAAAAATTAACTGCCCATGAAATATTCATGGTTAAAGTTAATTTCCTTAGGGTGTTGTTCTCAAGATTTTTTCTAATGGCAACTTTTCCAGAGTTCACCAACCAAGGAATCCCCTCCGATGTGAATCCTGGTCCTTTTCCTCCTTTTGGAAATGTTGGTGCTCCCTATATGGCAACGTTGTCCCTTCCTGGGTTAACTGTTGGGTTGCCTATTTGGTTGTTTTCAACCTCTGTGGTCCCGAATGTCTCGGATTCTGTTCAATCAGTTCCTCCACATGAACAACATCATGTTGATTCCAAGGTGGACCTCTCCCCTTCTTTGCCCGTTTTTGCGTCCTCCTCTTCTACTTCGCTTGGTGAAATTCTGGATTCGAGTAACCAGGTGGCTAAGAAGAAGAAGAAGAAGACAAAGAAGAAGAAGTCTGATAAAGGAGAGGATAACTCTGTGGCTATTGCGCCTAAGAAGTCTCCTCTTGATAAACCTTCCAACCCTCCACGGAAAGTCAAGTTCCCTTGCATGTTGTGCACCGGAAACCATCTTCTTCGAGATTTCCCTGGCATTCCCAAGGTGCTTGAAGTATGGTCCAATGGTCGTTTGTTGTTGCCTTTGGCTTCTGAGAGTTAGGTTGGGGGAAAATATTCAACTGGTGTTGGTAAGGCTCCTAAGAAGCAGGGTAAGATCACCAATCCCTATAAGTTGTGTGAAGGGCACCATGCCATTCACCTTTGTCCGTATATGGATGAAGCCAAACGAGTTTTGGACAACTCGATTGTTTCTACACCATGCCTTCCGGCTGGTTACAAACAACTTTCTTTGAGTCCTCCACCAATTGATCCTATGATTGGTCAAGAGTCATCCTTGGTTGATCCCGCTCCCTCAGAAATTCAGATTCAGGAATCCATTCCCGACCAACCATTGGTTGTGGGATCGGTTGAGCTGGTCCCTTCTGAGGTACACCAGGTATTTTCCGTTGAGAGTGGACCTCACATCCCTCAGGTTCTTCTTGTTTCTTCAGATTCCTCAGACTTGGAGAAAGATTCTCCTGTCCCTATACCTCAAGAGGCTGCTCCTCCGCCTCCCATGATGGATGTCCTGGAGGATACTCCTCCCGCCTTCGAGATGGAGATCATGGAGGATGCTCCTTCTTCTTCCGTAACACCAGGGGAATACCATCTCGATTCGATGGTAGCTCCTCCGAGTAGGTTGGTCGCTTCCTTTGATTGGAATTGATTTTTGGGATACCGCCTTCCGTCTTATGTGCCTTTCGAGATAACGGTACAGGCCTTTGGTCTGGTCGTACCCAGCACCATTATAGACGAAGGCACGTCTGTTAGTGTTCTATCCTCAAATACTTGGCAAGCCTTCGGTTCGTCGCTGCTTGCGCCTGTTACGCAGAATCTGTTGGCATTTAACAGAATAACTAGTCAACTGTTAGGGATCCTTCCAAGGTTACCTATTACTTTGGGAGGTAAAACTGTCCAGATGGACGTGATGGTTGTTCTAGGCCCCTTGGATTTCAATCTAATTTTTGGGCGTGATTACACCTATGCCATGGGAGCGCTTGTCTCCCCCTTTTCTGTGTGGTATTTTTTCCACATGAAGGATGGATCATGACCATTGATCAGTTTTCGTTCTTTGGTCTTGATGTGGCAACTGGCCTGCCATCATCCCTTCCTGGTTTTTATCCACCCGTTGTATCTGCCCCACCGCAGGTCAACTATGTGGCTACCTACCCCGTGCCTATACTCAGTGATGATGCCGTCATGCGTAGTGTGTTGGGGGCATTGGGTCCAGACTTCCAAGATGTTTTCCTTCCATCGGGTGTGGAACTCTTGGAAGCGATGACTTCTTGTTCAATGTGAAACAAGGTTGTCGGAGCACAGTTTTTTGTCTTGTGTCAAGCTCCTTAAGAAATGAAACAAGCTTGTCGGAGCACAGTTCATTGTCTTGTGTCAAGCTCCTTAAAAAATGAAACAAGCTTGTCGGAGCAGAGTTCCTTGTCTTGTGTCAAGCTCCTTAAACGATGAAACAAGGTTGCCGGAGCACAGTTCATTGTCTTGTGTCAAGCTCCTTAAAAAATGAAACAAGCTTGTCGGAGCAAAGTTCCTTGTCTTGTGCCAAGCTCCTTAAACCATGAAACAAGGTTGTCAGAGCAGAGTCGCTTGTCTTGTGTCAAGCTCCTTAAAAAATGAAACAATGTTGTCAGAGCAGAGTTCCTTGTCTTATGAAACAAGGTCGTTTTAGGATAGTTCTTTTAATGTGTCAACCTCATTAAAATAATGAAACACGGTCTCGTTCAATTCGAGTATTTGATAAGTTCTCGTAAAATCCCAGTCGAGTCTTTCTTTTGATATCATAACTTGAACCTTCACTCCATCTGCCTTTCATATGGATTGAAGCTTGGGGGGCATGCACCTCGAATTGAGTCACCATGCTGGGGGCATGCTTACTTTTTCAAGCATAGTTTATTTCCGTTTCAAGCTTGTGTAAAAATGAAACTGGTTTCAAGCATAGTTTATCTTTGTTTCAAGCTTGTGTAAAAATGAAACCAACTTCAAGCAGAGTTTCCTGATTTCAAGCTTGTGTAAAAATGAAACCTTTCCCATTTTACCTCTTGTGATTGCCATTTTATCAGCCTGTCTTTGCCAGATGAGCCTTGGTTTTCTCACTCCATCGTCACTATCTGCTTGGCCGATCATATGCCTTCACTTGGTTGTTTTACCCATTCCTGAGGAACCGCTGCGATGAGTGGTCTTGTTAGCCAGCCTCTTGACCTTTAGTTGTTTTGAGTAGTTCCATCATTACCGGAACCAGTTGCTACCCTTTATACCACTCGTTCCTCCAGGAGGAGTCATCTTTCAGCTCTTTTCTGACTCTCTAAACATGAAAAGATTGTCGAGGCCCTTGTCATTTCGATCTCGTTAAAATGGACACGAATCGACATCCACCCAGTATAAGTTTAACCCTTTTTCGGGCTGGGATGGATTGATTACGAAAAAGGAATACCCTAGCCTATCGCGACTAGGAGGTTTTCCCGGATATTGTTTTCTACCTTTTCGGATCTGGGGAACTATTTACGAAAAGGGACCTGTGGAGTTTACTTTTTGCTATCTTTTCAAACTCTCTAAACATGAAAAGATGCCGAGTTATCCCTTTGTCAGACTCGTTAAACCCTAATGACATTGGATTCAGTCGAAATGACGTTATTCGAGTTTCTCCTTCCTAGGGCTCGTTAAATGTACTAGGATGGATTCGTCCGAAGGACGGATTTATATGACAAGCATATGGTATCCTCTTCAAGCTTGTGTAAAAATAAAGAGGTACTCACCGAAATGGTGGGGGAAAATGGAACCAACATCATTGTCGTGTCGGCAGTATGTCGCTCTTGAACATGGCACTTGTCTGCATTCGTGTCGGGTTGGGGACATCTCATCTCGTTTTTCACTTGCCTCCGTGGGTTTGGGTGATCCTTTTTGGCCTATCATTTGATCTTTGCCTCATCATCATGACCTCTGATCTTTTGATGTCAAATACTACCAAATCCACTGTCGTGCCGCCAATATGTTCAAGAGAAGTTGACCTCTGCAAATTTTAACCTTCCTTTGATTCTCATCTGATCCTGATTCTGAAAGACATTATGTTCCTCTGCCTCATGTCGATGATGTGGGAAAAACTATGGCCCACCTTCTATGAAGGTCACTTCCTGTCGACTTCAGCTCATTATCCAGGAAGCTGATGTAGAGAATCCCTTCCGGTACCTTGGAGCCTGCATGCCTCAATGGTAGGTTCTTCGCGTTCGACGTGAGGTTTTCATTATTGGCCTCCGATCGAGTGATTCTATGGGTGTTCGACGCCAAATCATTGTTCACATGTCATATATTGTACCTGTAGTACCTTGAGGACCATTGGCATTAATGGTGGTACCTCTTGTGTCTATTAACAGCTTTCATCATTGGCTGGTAATCAGACGATGTTCTTGCATGTTCGATTTTAGCTCACATATTCACATGCTTGAACTTGTACTTTGTTCCGGTCAAGATGGAGCTCAAGACCCTGGACTCTTGTCTGTTATAATCCAGGCTGCGATTTTGTGGATTTTTATGATTCGTTACATGACTCACTGATTGGATGGTTGCGACAATACCTGAGTCTATTTATCGATCCTCACTGGATGGTGGCGTCCATACCTTGGATCTGGATTATTGTATACTCTGTTATGGATGGCTATGCCCATACCACATATATCATGTATTTAAGATATCAGTTGTATTTCTCTATGCAGGTTTTCCGATGGCGGTGTTTTCAGTTGGACACGTTCTCGTAAAGCATTTCACCCCTCTCTCTCTTTCAGGCCTCATGCTTTAGGGGGCATCTGTTACACAATAATTTGTCACCGTCCCTGCAATCCCCATCTCGCCCATTGGAGGGTCATTTCTGTGACCAATAAGTAGTGTCATGCCTTGCAAATACCATCATTGCATCCCTTGCCATGAGGACAACATTTCTTCTGTGGATCATTTCCTGAGCAGACCCCTAAAAACACCTATTTTTTCCTTGGCGCTGGTAGCCCGTTATGTACTCGCGCCAATGAGGAAAATTAACACTGAGCCCGTGCCAATTGGCGCTCTGTCCCAGTTAAGCACCCATGCCAATATGATTTTGGAAAGTTTTTTAAAAAATGAGGCGAAGTTTCGATTACAACAACTTCGTGGATGAGTCATCAGGAGTGGTTTCGCCTGAATAACCACGACCTTCCTCCTTTGGCCTCTTGTTTCCACCATATGGGGAACCTACCAAAGGATAAAGCCTCCCTTCCACTATTGTAGGGATCCCAACCTCCTCCTCTCCTCTATAAATATAGCCTTCATCCATTGATGAAGGGCCCGAATGGTGAATGGGTAGACAGTGAGTCTCGAGTTCCCGAAGCCATCGGAGAGCCTTATCTTGCCAAGAGCCTTGATTCATTCCCTTAAGGCCAAATCCGAGCAAGGAGATCATTTTTCGAGACATCCGAGAAGTTTGTCCCCTCCCGACAAGCTTTTCCGAGACGATATTCCCCGTGGCGACCCTCCAGAAGGAGAATTCGATGTCGGGGCTATGGTTGTATTCTTCTTTGATTGATTAATGATAAGCGACTATTGGTTATGGTTCCACTCTTGTTGTTGATTATGATGATGAGTTATGTCTTCTCTGACTGACATATAGTTGCATATACTGGATTTTACGCTTGCGTTTGTTTTGTTTCTTGCGTGTGCAGGTGTCTGATCACGTAGATCGTGAGGATTGTGATCTGCCGGAGCTAAGGAACGAGAGTGCTACTTTCTCTACAAGCGATAGTGTTGGATTCCAGGTAAGCCTTCATCGCTAGTTGGTTTATTTGCAATTAGGAACCTGCACTATAGCGTGAACAATTGTTGCTAGACCCAGTCTGGGCTAGTAGGGATCGCCTCTGTCCGCAGAGGGGATTTACCTCCACAACATTCATGTTTAATAACATTTGGACATATATAATAACCTTCCCATTTCATAACAATGGGGGCCAATCAGTTGTCCCAGAAGATGAAATCCAGCAGCCAGGTTCATAAAAGTAGAGATTACTTCGTGCATTCCTAAAGCTACCAGTAGAGAGAGTGAAGGCCTCATCAAGGAACTCAAGCTCAGATTATCTTCTTTTAGGGAGGGGTTAACAATTGCTCACATCTGAATATTATATGAATTTAATGTTTGAGTCTGAACACAAAAATAATGAAATTCAGGAAGCTAAAAAGAGAAAGAAGGAGTTAGCCAATGAAAAGAGGGTTGCAAGGATTGCAGCAGCAGAAGCTTGAGAAAAGGAAGGGTTGGAAAGACAAAAAACAAGGGAAGATAAGGAACATCAAAAGAAATTGGCAAGGCAACAGAGAGAGGCAAGAAAGGTTTAGCAAGGGTTGGAAAAAGGACAAGGGGTGACAAGCAGAGAAGACCATGGTTCAAGCCAATTTGAGGAAAATAGGTTGAACATTGCAGAGCAGACACCATCATTCCAAGACCTGATTAACATCCAAGTCCCTAGCTATCAGGCAAGGGTTAAGCCCACCTCTTATACCCCTACCAGTGCAGGTTTGAATCCTAATTGTGTTTATATGACACATGCAGTCAGTGTTAGGGTTAGTAACACAAGTGGACACTTGGGATACTCAGTCCCACCATGGCTACATGGAGCAAATTGGAGTCAACCATATGCCAACATTCAGGCACATCCTAATCATCCAATGTTGGGCAGTCCACCATACTTAGGCAATGCAGGAAATGGAAGCCATCAAACATAGAGGTGCCATGACTTTATTTTTGTAACTACAAGACACTGTAATTTTGGTAAGGATCAAATAGGTTTGCTAATGATAGCATCCATGGATGTTTGGGAAGCTACAAACATTTTCAAATTAGTATGTATAAAACAGTGTCTAAATCCTACAAGTTTGTTAATCTGTTGAAGTTATAGCCTTAGCCTATATCATATTTTTTATGAAGTTATATATCAAACAGTTTATAATTCCTACATATCAAACAGTTTCTAAATCCTACAAGTTTTTTAATCTATTGAAGTTATAGCCTTAGCCTATATCAGATTTTTGAATTCATAATTGAACAAAGAAATTGAATTCATAATTGAATTGAACATCATTAACAAAAAAAACTGATTGCATCTAAACAAACTATCCCTTGATTGCATCTAATTCTGTTAAATAACAAGTATCATCAAAATTCATTGCAAACTTCATCAATCAAAATCACTTAATAAAAAGGAGGTGAAAATCACTCAATAAAAAGGAGGATAACATACTCAGCTCTGTGGTGGTTATACCTCGGCTCTGTGGTGGTTATACAAAGAAATTGAATTCATTATTGAATTGAACATCATTAACAAAACAACCTCATTGCATCTAAACAAACTATCCCTTGAACATTACATGCTCTTTGATGAACAGAAACAGATACCAATAATCATGTTAAATAACAAGTATATCAACACGGGGAGCAATTGATTCCTGATCGAGACATTATAGCCTTAGCCTATATCAGTTAGATCAACACAGGGAGAAATTGAAGTTATAGCCTTAGCCTATATCAGATTTTTGAATTCATAATTGAACAAAGAAATTGAATTCATAATTGAATTGAACATCATTAACAAAACAACCTGATTGCATCTAAATGAGAAATTCAAAATAAATGCAGTCAAAAATCCATAAATAATTTGGCACATTTTAGTCATTACATTCTGTGAAAAACCATTCTTATGACCTCTTTACACTGTACATAGGTGATTAAATTAAGATGAGAGATGAAGTGGCCTTGCATTGAATCTTGTTAAGTAGATGTAATAAAATAAATTAAATTATGCAGTACCCAGAATACCCACATCCTAATTTAAAATCTTTAAAATGTTTTTATCAAGCTCAACATACCATACTTAATATGCAATACTGCATAAAAATATTGATTTAATGTTTCTTATGACTGTCAGTATTTGGACTGTGATAAAAATAGGAAAAGCAACATCTTCAAAACAAGATGCTGGAAAGGTCACAAGAGTGGAGTTCCGTAGTGGTTATGTTAATGTATATCGTATTGGTTGCAATTGCTCTCATTAAAATTAATTAAATATTGAGTGATGAGGAGACATGCTACACTTTCAATATTAAAGTTATGAGCACACATTCTATACTGTCACACTTAGAATTTGATGATTGACATTACCTACCATCATAAGTTTTTATCATAACCTTCAGTTTTGATCTCAGCCCATGACACCTTCAAGCTTCAATTACCATTTGAAAGAAGTACAAACGGAAAATTGACATGTAAGTTCACTCCTTTATGCAGATATTATATCCATTGACATTAGTAGCCAACAAATATCTTGTAAGTTTTCTCCTCTATAAACATTCTAGATTCTTAATCGTTAGTTGCTTGTGTTACTTGACCGAGATTGTAGAATTTTGTCTCGGGTTTTATTTCATGACGTAATATTTGCGATTTTATGTTTGAAAAAGAGAAATGAGACCATACTGACCTTAATCTCTACAAGGGACATCCTCAGACCGACAAACAAGTTTTACTCTAAATAGCAGTCCTAAAGTTTGTGTGAATAATGACATTTGACTGTCAAAATCCATAAACAATTCTTTAACTAACTGGACTCCTTCAGAAACTTAAAAAGAATCAATATTATTCCTCTAATACAAGCAGCTAGTAGAGGATTGCAACAATACCTAGCCTGCTTTGAGGAGGTTTCATTTCTAGATAAGGTGTTTGGTTGTTTATTTCCAAGCCAATGTTGTTATTTCCAGTACAACAGAATCGTTAACCAGAAAAAACTGTGGAATAAAAGCAAAACTCTGAAACAAAACTACATGCCAACAGTTATTTCCATGCACCATATTTGCTGCTTCTTAATCAAGATCTTCAAGTTCCTTTGAAAGTACAAAATGTAACCCAATTAAAGCATGCCAAATCAGTGGAAGATGTTGAAATATCAATCAATCATCTCATGGATGATATGTCTGAGAGCAAAACTAATTTTTTACATCTATAGATGTTAAGGCACATATCAAACTCACTATAACTCAGGTGGCATGTAACAAACTAAAATATATGTCTTTCATTGAGCAAGCCAATCGCTTAATTATTATGTGATATTGACATTACAACAACTGGAAAAATTCCAATTTGGACATTGTGTGGTTCACATGGAGCTTTCGAAATTGTCAAATTTCATTTTCCAAGTTACAATCTTGGGCCATGTTGTTCTGGGCAATACTTTTAACTTACTTGTCTAACTTCAATGTTGCAAGTACACTGCTCTTCTGTGTCATAAAAATAGTAAATATTAATTTCACATAACAACTTAAGTTGCATTTTAAGGCCATTGTGAAAAATAATCGACATTTTGACCATGAAATTCCAAGCCTTATAAAAGTACACTTCAATTTTTAACACTCTTTAAATGTTGTCAAAGCTTGATTTGTTGTGTTCTTTCTTGGCCGAACTAGATATCGACGGGCAATATGAGGCTCCAAGTCTAACAACCCTAAACCAAAGCAGGATGGTCAATGCATTCGATTTTCCAATTACAACCCTAAACCCTAAACATAGTAAAACCACAGTAAACTTCTCAACGCATAAACAACAACCAGTAAAACCCTAAACACAGTAAAACCACAGTAAAACACAGTAAAACAGTAAAGAAGCACAACAGAGAACATCTCCTTCAGGTTAAATGTGTTTACGAACACATACATATCACTGGTAGGACAGAGTCCTACCTTAAGACTCCTCTCATACAATTCATCTCCCTCCTGGCCTTCCTCCTTGCCTTGCCAGCCAACTGCATTGTCCTTGGCTTCTGCACTGACCTGCAAAGAAATAAAAAACACAATCATTCACAGAGCACAAACATTAAAAAAAATTGCAAAAACACTTAAAACCAAAAGGGAAATGCACCTGAAAGCACAATTCACAGCATCCAAATCTGAAAAATGCACCTGAAAACAAAATTCGGAGCATACAGACTTGTAAGCCACACAGCGCCAAACCAAAAAGCCGAGGTATGACCACCATGGAGCCAAGGTATGACCACCATGGAGCCAAGGTATGACCACCACCACCACACAGGTGAGGTATGCTCACCAGAAAGCTGAGAAAAACCACCACAAAGCTGAGTTAAAACCACCATAGGGCCAAGCCAAGTAAAACCACCACAGAGCCGAATAAAACCACGAAAGGGCCAAGGTAAAACCAGCACAGGGCCGATGTATGACAACACATAGCCGAGCATAGCCACCAAAGAGCTGAGGTATAACCACACAGCATCGAGGTATAACCACCACAACGCCAAGGTTAAACCACCAAAGAGCCGAGGTTTAACGAACACAGAACCCAGTGTGAACAGCCACAAAGCATAAACCAGTACCAATTTGAAGGCCGTTGCGGTCGAACCAAGACCAGGGGAGCTCGAGCCAAGAGAGCACGGGCGCCATAACGACAGATGGAGCACGCGAATGGTGGTGGCAGAGGTGTCAGACATCGGAGAAACGTCATGCAACAGTCGGAGACCAAAACGCACATGAACCAGACCTAGAGCAGAAAATGAGGCTTCGTCGAGAAGCCTCCACATTATGTCGGGATACGACCTGCTGAGCAGGTTACACACCGGTTCGACTAGTTGCACGTGCCCGCCACGTGAATTCCATGCGACCTGACACCTGACGTACATGATGTGGCGAAGTCCGACGTGGCATGGGGGCCAGTCATTGCTGAGGTGTCCAATGACTGACCCCTCTCCCCTAGAATGAATGAAATATATATATATATATATATATAGATTAGAGATGGAATTTCTAATAACAGATTTTCTTAAAAATGTTTTTATTTTATTTTTTATTCTATTTTCTTTATTTTACTTTTTAGTGGAAAAAAAATCCCTGATTTATATTAATGCACTAGTGAAAATACTTCTTCTATTACATAGAAATTACCAAATTATACAAGATTGTATCTTTTCAGTATTTACATAAACAAATATACCTACTTTTCAATATAAGCAAAAATGGAGAGGCTAGATTTTTCGTCCTATATCAGTCTTACCTATATATGGAAATCTTTCTCCATCTTGCTAGTGTCAAAAAGAAAAGTATTCAAAATTTCTGTTTATCTCTACTATTTCTTTCATAAGAATTTAACCATACCTCTGGATCTAGTTCCTGTAGAGTCAGTAAGTTCATGGTGCATCTCCCCAAAATTTCCCTGTAGGCCTTTTTTGGAAAGCCTATCTGCCTGTGTGTTTTTTTCTCTGAATATATGCTTGAAAACGATGGTGGAGAAATTTGCTCTGAGTTCTTTTATTCTATCCATCCATTCATTGAGGTACCCAGGATTGAGAGATGTGCTCTTGTTTAGGTGTTCTATGAGAACCTGTGAGTCTCCAAAAATCCAAATTTTGTCCAGATAAAGCTGATTTTTGAACCACATCAGTGTTCATAAAGCCATAATTTCTGCTCTCATATTTGTCCCCATACCTCTGTGCCAGTGAATATGTAGTGGCATGTGGGAGAAATCATCAACCAAGCCCCACAACCACACCTCACTATTGATATGCCCCATCAAAAAATCCAACTGGGTAGTGGATTTTGAAAGGTCTCAATATTTTCGATAAATCCGTGGGGGATTCTGTTTTATTTTCAACTTCTCCCATAAGTTAGTGATCATGTTGCATATGTTGTCGGGCCAGATACTACCTCCTCAAAAATCCATTTGTTTCTGCAGCACCAAATACACAAGTGAAATAAAACAGGGATGTTTCTGATATTCTTATCTTTTTTTTATCCACCATTTGATGAAATATTCAGCCTTTGAATGATCCATGAACATATTGTTGAATTTTTTACATAATCTAGCGATGACATTCCTTGAGAAATTGCAGGAATAAAATAAGTGTTCATTGTCCTCATTTGCATTCAAACATAATTTGCATATTCCAAGGCCAATTTTCCCTCTCTTTTGTAAGTTTGTCCATGTAAAATTATTTTCCCTCCATATCATCTATGTTAAAATAATAATCTTATTATGAGCATTTACTTTCCATACTTCTTTAAATCAATAGTTAATCTCTTGACCATATTTTTTTGTAAACAACATTTTGTAATTTTCACTAGCCAATATTTGCCCATTACTATCATTGTTTTCATCCTCCACGGACTGATAATCTAACTCTCAAAGAATTGATAAAAAAATTGAACACCATCACGTCTTATCCATTACTATTAATGTTTTCAACGGATTGATAAAGCAATATTTAAATCTTAACTTCCAGAAAAGAAGGGAATATTAAAAAATAGGAATTAAGTTGTGATGCTAAATGCCCAATCTCATTAAGACCCAATTTTTTGGGTATCTTCGACGAAAGTGTGATTGATATCTCGTCCCCCAAAACAACACAAAACCATAGTCACTTGCTCAATAAAACTACAATTGTAACACCTGCTGCACGGAGAGAGTCAGATTCAAGAAAACATAAATCGAAGAACACCTTTCTTTAATCCACGTCATGAGTGGGTAACAATGAAGAACATGTGTGTTTTACTGGGTGCATGCCATAATGAAGAATATCTTCTTCTTTTTTTCTCGTGAGTGGGTAACAACGAACGAAGAATAGGTGTTTCATTTTTACATGGGTATCACAATTAAAAAAACATGTGTTTTTTCTTTTTCTAATTAGAGTTTGACACTTTCCTCCTTGTTGCATTGCATCGTATAAAGCTTGGTTAACAAGCCATATCTATGATGGGTTTCTTTCTGGTGGTTACTTCAATTACTTTGGTGACATTTAAGATAATTTCTACCTTTCTATAACTCTAGAGCCTTTATTAAGTCAATTTTCGGCAAGATGAAAAGTGGTTTTCTTATTGCAAACATGTTTAGTGGTGTGAAATATTTGAATAAGGAGCCCGGCGAGCTGGCTAGCCCTAGTCTAGCTAGCACCTCGAAGGAGAATATTAGCAGGAAATGCATCAAATAGAAAGCGACAAAAACTAGTCTTGTATTGGGGGTGGGAGTTTGTTTAAACGACATTTCAAAGATGACTTAATATACTGTAGTCAGGAAATTTTCTAGCCGGAGAATGAAATTGGAGGTACAGAAACACTGTTCTGCTAGTACTTTTCAATATTTGATGGATTATTTACCGAAATGTATGATTATGGAAACTGCCCGGTTGGCATGGACTATGAACTCACCAAAGGATGCAAACAAGTTAGTGGAAAAACATTAGTTTTGGGGTTCTCCAGCCCTCTTCTTGAAAAATTTGAATTTGGAATTTGACACCTGAACTGAGAAATTGGAGGTTACTCCGGTCTAGGTTTGTTTGTCAGGATTGCGTTTGATCTCTTGGTGAGATGTTGTATTTTGGGAAATTGGAAATAAAAACAAGCATTTATTTAATGCAAAAAACTTGTTTAAGGATACAGGTTATATGGGCATGGTCCGGATTTTGGTAGAGCTTAATGTGACAAAAGGTTTGACGGATTTCATTAAAATTTCATATTGGGATTCCATTATCAAATAACCCCTTGACTATGAGGGTATCCATTTTCATTGTGGCCGCTATCATACTTATAGACACTAGTGGTTGACTTTCCAATGATACACAGACTCAAGAGGTGGCTCTTGAAGGTTGCATCCCCTAGTCTAGAAACCCCGGTTTCAAAAGAAATGGTAGAGGTGAGTAAAGAATTAGAAGAGGTTCCAAAGTTGTTTGATGAAGTCCCTATGTCAGCGACAAGTGGGATAAAGTACATGGAGATGTAGATGGACATTTCAAAGGTTTCAGTTCTGATGACCACTTCTAGTATGGTTATTGGTTCCCATTTTCCTGTCCCTTCTCTTCATGAACTCTTCAATAAGAAATTCAATATTTTAGGGTTGCGCTGAAAGTTGAGTTCGGATACCCCAATCTACGGGATTTCGATTTCTTCTCCTTCCTACCCACTTTCTATTTCACTTTACCAACCATTTCCACTTATTTGTCCCCCTTACGCCCCTTGTTCTTCTCCTTTCTTGGGGCCTCCCCACTCATCCTATAACCTCAGGCCTTGTCCTCCCATATCCTCTTTCTCCTAGGACGCTCAAGAAACCTCCTGTCACTTTCTGAATATGGGTGGGGGTCTTGGCTGCATGGAGTCATCTCATCAGGTCCAACAGGTTCAAGGTAAAAAATCAAATATCTACAGGGCAATATCGAAGGCTTCAACATAAATTTGGTTAGGTAAAAAAAATATATAGTCGGGAAAATTGGAGCCATGGCCCCTCTGGGGGTTTCCTCATGATTATTCTTTCTCTCAATATTTAGAGACTACATAGCCCCATAGAAACATTGGCTTTGCGGTGCCTAGCAGAGATGATAGGGTCACATGCTCTTTTTTGCAAGAATTTATGATGGAGGGATAAAAATTGGTTTTTGATTTGTCCCATATATTCAAAGGTTGTGAATTCATGTTTATAGATGCAGTAGGAAAATATGGGGGACTCATACTTGGCTAGAAACCCCCTTATTATATTTTGTTATTTGCTTGGGCCACCAAGCATGCTCTGGTGGTGGATATTTGGTCTCAAAACGTGGACATTCATTTATCACTTTGCAACATTTATGGCCCCTTTATTGAGAAAAAGATTTTTTTATGAATTTACAGTCACTACACTTCTCTCACCCATATGCACTCATTTGGGTGGGGATTTAAATATATCCTTGGGTCTTGGGGAGATTTGGGGGTCTATAACTTTAAGTGATCTAGCTGAGGATTTTTTTATTATTCTATTTGAAAAATGGAGGATGATCGATCCTTTGCTCGCGAATATTCTCTGACCTTGAGAAATAATAGAATCAACTTTGATATAATTTCTAAGTGATTGGGTCATTTTATGGTGGTTGAGGAGTTGTTGGATTCATGATTTTGTATTGAATAATGGGTTTCCTCCATGGGGGCCTTCTAACCACTACCCCATCATCCTTGAACTAAAGTATGATGGTCAAAATTCCCCCTGTCATTTCAATATTAATCCCCATTGGCTGGAGAATCCCTCCTTCATTCAAGAACTCTAAGCTGGTTGGAGGTTGTAACACCTAGATAGTCAGACATCTCCCGCCTTCCACTTCCAAGAAAACCTAAAAAGGGAAAAAAAATACTTCTATTTAATGGGCTTAAAGAAATAAAGAGATGGATTCCAAGTGACTGGTAGAACTGTAATCCAAAATTAAAGACCTCTTAGAGGGTGAGGATTCTGGATTTGACGTTGAGGATCAAAAATGTCTTCTTCTTGACCTAGAAAATGCAAAAAAAAACATTCTTTTAGATAGGGAAAAAGGAGTGGAGGACAAAAAGTAGGGCTCTTTGGCTTCAGGCGGTAGATGAAAACACTAAAGTATTTCACAAATTTCCCAATCATGGGAAAGAGATAAAAATTGTTTGGTTAATAGATAGGGAAGATGTCTCTGAGACTACCTCTTTGCAGGAAATTTCTAAGATAGGGGTCTCTTTCTTTAGGAACCTGTTTAAAAATAATTATGGAGTTAACATTGAACACATCCTCAAATTTGCTTCCCATTTCCCTAGATTTGTGGAGGATGTCGATAATGACTTTCTCATGCCATAAATCACAATGGAGGAGTTAGAAACTACATTAAATGTTTTTCAAAAAGGTAAAAGTCAAAGTCCAGATGGCTTTCCTATCAGAATTTTCATAACCTACTTGGATATCATTATCCATGATATTATTAAACTTGTGGAACACTCAAGGATAAATGGGCATGTTTTTGGTCCCTCTAATTCCACTTTCATAGCCTTGATCCCAAAAATTGACAATCCGACTTATTTTGTGATTTTCTCCATATATCCCTTTGTAACTGTATTTACAAAATTATTTCTAATATTAACGCCTCATGTATAAAAAACACTCTTTGATAATGGATCTACCAAAAAATAGTTTTCTACATGGAAAGAAAATTCACGATGTCATTAGGATTTCCTAGGAAAGTCTCCATTCGATTAAAAAACAAAGGAAGTAGGTGGTGGTGTACAAATTGGATATTTCTAAAGCTTTTGACTAAGTAAACTAGATTTTGATTTGTATCCTCCTTCTACATCTTGGGGTTCATCAGGATTTTGTGGCATGGATTTATAACTTGCTGGAGGATGCCAACAAGTTATTGGTGCAACATTGGTTTTGGGGTTCTCAGGCCCTCTTCTTGAAAAACTGACATTTGGACTTTAACGCTCGAACTGAGAAATTGGAGGTAACCCCGGTCTGGGTGAATTTTTTGGGATTGCCTCTAATATATTGGTCAAATTATGTGCTTTGGAAAATTGGAAATAAAATCACGCATTTCTTTGAAGAGGATAACTTGTATAAGGATACAGGCTATATGGGCATGAACCAGATTCTCGTAGGGCTTAATATGACAAAGGGTTTGGTGGATTCCATTACAATTTTTTATGGATACTACATTATCAAATAACCCATTAACTATGAGGCTATACCCTTTCATTGTGGTAACTATCATACTTATGGACGCCTAGGAGTTGATTTTCCAACGATACACAGACTTAATCCCGAAGGTTTCATCCCTTGGTCTCAAAACCATGGTTTCAAAAGCAACGATAGAGGTGAGAAAAGCGGTAGAGGAGGTGCCAAAGATTCTTGATGAAGTCCTTGTGTCAGTGGAAAATGGGATACAGGACATGGAGATGCATATAGACATTTCACAAGTTTTGGTTCAGGCGACCAATTTTGGTATGGTTATTGATTCCCCTTTGCATGTCCCTTTTTTTGATTAACTCTTCAATCAATAGTTCAAAAATTTATGGTTTGGTTGCAATTTGAGTTCGGATATCCCAATTTATGGGATTTCAATTTCTTCCCCTTCTTTCTCACCTTCTATTGCACCTTCCAAGTCATTGCCACTTCCGAGTCCCCCTCATACCCCTTGTCCCGCTCCTTCCTTGGGGCCTCGCCACTCCTCCTATAACCTCAAGCCTCAGCCTCCCCCATCTTCTTCCTCCTAGGACTCTCAGGAACCCTCCTATCACTTTCTGAATATGGGTGGGGGTATTGGCTGCATTGAGTGGTCTCATCAGGTCCAACATGTTCGAGGTAGAAAATTAAATATCTCCAAGGAAATATCAAAGGCTTCAACAAAAATCAGGCCGGGTAAACAACAATATATAATTGGGGTCCTTATAGCCATGGCCCCTTTGGGGTTTTCCTCATGATTCTTCTTTCTCACAATATTTAGGGACTAGCTAGCCCCATAAAAAATATGGCCTTGTGGTGCCTAGCGGAGATGATAGGGTCAGATGCTTTTTTTTGCATGAATCAATGATGGAGGGAGAAATAAAGCCTTTTAAATTGTACCATATACTCAAAGGTTTGGAATATGTGTTTATATATGTAGTGGGAAAATATGGGGGACTCATATTTAGATAGAAATCATCTAATTTTATTTTGTGATTTGCTTGGGCCACGAAGCATGCTCCGATGGTCGATATTTGGCCTCAAATCTTGGACATTCATTTATCACTTTGCAACATTTATGGCCCCTTTATTGATAATAAGCATTTTTGGGAGACTTTATACACTCTACACTTGTATCACCAACATGCTCTCATTTTGGGTGGGGATTAGAATATCTCCTTAGGTCTTGGGAATATTTGGGGGCATGTAGCTTGAAAGGACCTATATGAGGTTTTTTTCATCAATCTATTTGAAAAATGGAGCATGATCAATCCTTTGACCCCAAAGCTTCTCCCCACATGGAGGAATAAAGAATTAGATCTGATAGATTTTCTAAGTGATCGGATTGAATTTTGGTGGTTGAGGAGTTAGTGAATTCATGTTTTTGTATTAGGAAATGGGTTGCCTCTTGGCGACCTTCTTACCATTTCCATATCATCCTTGAACTAACTATAGTCTGTTGGCCAAAATCCCCCCTACCATTTCAAGATTAATTCCCATTGGATGGGGAATCCTTCCTTCATTTAGAAACTCCAAGTTGGTTGGAGGCTATACTGCCTAGATACTCTGTAATATTCCCAAATGAGGAATGCAACAATACAATGCAGAATGATAGATAAATAACACAGATCATCTTAGGAATAGTAGGAGGCCAATATGGAGACCTTTCATTTGTTATTACAGCAACAAAATGTATGTAAACAGTGCCCCATAATATGCATAACAAGAAAATACATGTCTCCAATGAAATAAATCCTCAAAATGAGGTACTAGAACCATGTATAAGGACTACAAATGCCTTATAGCATTATTTTATTGGCTCTGTGTTCAACATCAAATCTGGCTACCTTTCTGACCATTTTTATCATCCTTTTTGACCCTTTTGTGTTTAATTACCTACATTTTCTATGTTAAACTTATGAAGTAAATACCCCTAACTTGTCCAATTGGAATATTTTAATTAATGAAGTAGAGTCACGGAGTCTTACCTATTTGCGGCACTAAGATATGTGCTTGACTGCAGTTTGGAGAACAGGAACCCTCGCTCCAGCGTTTTTCAACAGATTTGGTAACGAACAGCTATAGGGAGATCGCGCAGCTGGAGTCACGATTCCTTGGGCCTATTCTTGGGCCCTTGTTCTATCCTAGACATCTGATGTTTGTGTTGTTCCAACTGATGTGTATTTATGAATGTGCGATTACCACGTTCCAGGGAGATCTGTTATTATCCCGCGCTGTGTATAAAATGGATATTGTTCCTGTAAATGGGGGTTCCCGGAGGGATATTGGAATCACATCTTACAGAGAGTTGGGCCAGCTCTTCTGATCAGGTGTTGCGCCTGTAAGTGTGTGAATTGTTTCTTTGTTATGGTTTTTGTTATTATTATTTACTGTTAAGATTGATTTTGAAGTTCAGTATTTGATTTAATCTCACAGCAATGTTTTGAATCTTAATTATAAACCCTTGGTTAAGATGGATTATGTGTTTGTTCCTGCATATACCTTGCACGTTGCCTTGAAAGGATATGCTCCCGGATTAATAAAATTAATGTCACATTAGGGTGGATAAATCTTTCTTACCTAGACACCAACATTTTGGCATCATTGTCGAGGAGGCTAACAAGGTGCAAGCAACGATTAAAACCAACCAGAGGGTCAATCTCTCATCCTGGGGAGAGATTGAGCTTTCTCACTCTGCTTCAGGTCCTGAGCGTAGGTTTCGATTTTGGTTTGTTTATTTCTGTTTCTGTTTTGGATTTAGAGCCATCTTCTTGTCCTGGGGATGGAGGAGTCTTTTGACGCCCTTCTCCAAGCCCTAAGTGGAGTTATTTATTTTTAACTTTCATGTGTTTTCTTGTGGGAAACCTTAGCTTTTACCCTAGAGATGGAGGAGTCTTTTGACACCCTACTTCAAATCTGGGAATATTAGGTCTTCCTGTGGATTGTGTTGTTTTGGTTCTTGTCCGAGAGAGGGAGGAGTTCTTTAATGCCTTGCTCCGGGCCTGAAACCCTAGCTTTTTGTCCTGCTGTCTTTTTTTTTTTTTGTGAACTCTTTTATCTTGGGGAAGGAATGGTCTTTTGACACCTTACTCCAAGATTGGAGCATTGTAGGTTCATACGCAAACCTTCCATAATACCAATTTTTGTATGAACAAAGAACCAAATAAGAGGGGCGGAGTGAGAGCCCCAAAAAGGGGAAGACCAGATCTAGGAAGAAAAACTTGTATTCAGCATATCATAGAAAAGGCGGAGTCAGAAGCATCTTCTCGCACAGCTGCAAGGCCAGGGGCTAGGAGAGTGAAGTCTCAGGGACAGTCAGTGGATCAACCAGTGTAGGCCACGGTATCCCTTGGTGATTTGGTACAACAGGGTCCTCTAGCAGTGGAAGAAATAATCAGCAGTAGACTGGACCGAGAGGATCTTTCGTTGGTGATCGCAGAGGAAGAAATCGCAAGTAGAACATCGACAGAGTCGGACTGCTCTAGTAAGGGAAAGGAATTTTTGGTTGAGGGATTGAACCATAAGGACACAGGAAGAAGAAATGAGGGGATATTTGTATCGCCAAGAGACTGGGGAAGTGCCACTAAAGCAACTCGCATCCCAGTAGTGAGGAGTCCACGACCATCCTCCATAGAGCCTGTTGAAATCCCCAGCGATTATTGGAAGATATTTATGGCTCCCACAACCTCCACTATCGAATTTCCCATTGGGTATCTGGGAGTTGGCGCGCCTACAAAGCCTATCCCATTGGCAGCCTAACCAAACTTCCATGGGCTTGTTTCAGAGGATCCCGACACATTTTTATTTGAGTTCGACATAGTGTGCCGGGGGCATGATTACACGACAGATGCCCAGAAGTTAAATATTTTTCCCTCTACACTAAAAGGGACAACTCTACGATGGTTTATGGGCCTTAGAGGAAAATCCATTTCCACATGGGATGGCATGCAAACAGCTTTTCTGGAAAAGTACCAGGATTACTGCAAATCCCGGAACATCAAGGAGGAACTTTTCAAGTTCACACAAAAAGAAGATGAAAGTTTGGAAGATTGTGTGGATAGGTTTAAGTACCTCTTACAGAGGTTAGATAATTCTGATTTGGATAAGGAAATTTTGAAGGTTATCCTCCTTCGATCCTTTCGAGAGGACTCAATGGAACTATTGAATATCGTGGGAAAGGGAGACATCTCCAAGGAAACCTTTGAAGGTATTTGCGATTCGTGTATCCAATGCTCAAGGGGGCTTGCAAGAAATAGATCAGGGATCCGTTCAGTAAAAGGGTCTGGTTGGGGTGTTACGAAAGCAAAAATCGGGAATCTGCTAGACAACTTAAGGACAGATATCCTCAGTACCCTGTCAACACAAATGGACACTTTGCATGTAAAGCAGAAGCAACTGGAATTGGATAGGATCATGGCAATATTTTGCCCGAAGTGCAAGAAGAATCATCTGGAGAGGGAATTCCCATTAAAGTCCATAGAAAAATGTGACATATGTGAGCTGAATCATGTGACAAGCTCATGCCCCTCCTTATCAGGCCTGAAAGCAGTGTTTCAAGGGGCAGGGGAGGACACAGAGAAATTGTACCTTATGGGCGCTATAAAGCCATGGAAACTTCGATCACCAATGGGAAATCAAGGTATATACCCAGATCCATCTCATTATTTCAATAACTACAACATGAATCTTCAAACCATGCCTTGTCCCCCTGTGTGGCTGTAATACCAGTACCCACTGTGGCAGCAATGGAACCCTCAAGCCAGTGTGAGCTCACCATGGGCTCCAACTTGGAGAGGACCCTCTTTATGGAAGTTTCCTCAACATATGCCCCAACAACAACTCCAATTACCCTCCAATGTGCCTCCTAGTAATCAGCCCGTCCATCCTCAGCTTCTAATGCAACCTAATTTGCGATCAGGTTAGACAGTCAATGTCCAATCCCCTCCGGTTATTATTGAACAACTTGATAATGAAGAAATAGAGGCACAACCGACTAGTAGAGAGCCAAAAAAAACTGTTAAAAACCAGGTGCCTCCTGTAAAACAACATCAATTTGAACCACCTTACCCAGAGAGATTGATTATGAGTAAACCAAGCCCACAAGTTGAATTTGATTTATTAGGAGAATTGCAGAATTTATTTGTTAAGATTCCCTTGTTACAAGCTATGAAGGATGTGCCAATTTATGCAAAGACTCTTAGGGAATATTGTTCAAAGAAACCTGCGAAGAAAACTAAGGAACCCCTCACTATACATGTTATGGGAAAATTATCGGACTTCATGATGGGAAAATCAATACCAGTGAAATATGGAGATCCGGGGAACCCGGTTTTGATAGTATAGATTAATGGGGTAGAGATTCCAAATGTGCTGGTGGACTTGGGTGCTGCCATCAATGTCATCACCACTGAAACCATGCAAACATTCGGCCTTCAAAATTTGAAGCATACACGTACATTCTTGGAATTGGCAAATCGATCTATAGTCAAACCTGTAGGGAAGTTGAAGGACATGAAAATTTCAGTAGATGCATGGCATTACCCCGTAGATTTCCTGGCATTGCATACACAATCTTCAGTGGGCGGTCACCCCTTGATTCTGGGTAGGCCATGGATGGCTACTGTAGAAGCTTATATTGGGTGTCGTTCAGGAAATATGGTTATCTCTAATGGGCATAACACCAAGAAATTGGTACTATACCCACCTGCAGAACCAGATGCACCTAAAAAGTCAGCAGGCAGAAAGAAGGTTGTATCTATGGTAGAGGTCGAAGATGAAGAAGTGAGACTGGTCCTTACTATCGGGTAGGACCTTCAGTTGAAGATGGAATCAAAAGATGACATGATCACTTCCTTCATGAATGATCCTTGTTCTGTTTCAGAGTCAAATCAGCAAGTCTTAGAATCCATCCTAAGCTATGAAACTTAGGAGGTTATTGAAACAGCAGAAGAATTAGAGGAAGATGTTGATGCACCTCATGAAAGAGTTCAAGTAGAGATAGAACTAGGGAAAACTCTGAATATTAATCCGGGTCTGTCAGAATCCCAGAAGAAGCAGCTGGTAGATGTTCTTTAGAAGCATAAGGAAGCTTTATCCTAGGATTATTCAGACATAAAGGGGATCCCTGCCAACTTATGCACCCATCACATATATATCAAGGAATATTTTAGTCCTATAAGACAACCTCAGAGAAGGATGAATCCTGCATTGAAAAACATTGTGAAAGAAGAGCTTCAGAAATTATTGGATGTGGATTTTATCTACCCTATCTCAGAAATCCAATGGGTCTCTCCATTAGTAATGGTCTCTAAGAAGAATGGTAAATGGCGGATCTACGTGGATTATCGAGAGTTAAATAAGGCAATGCAGAAGGACCATTTTTCCCTGCCATTTATCGATCAAGTTCTAGACACATTGGCTGGCAAGAAATTTCTCTCGTTTCTGGATGGGTTTAGTTGATATAATCAAATCCAAATCACTCTTGAGGACCAGGAAAAGACCACTTTCGCATGCCCCTGGGGAACATTCGCATACCGGGTCCTTCCTTTTGGCCTGTGTAATGCTCCTGCAACATTCCAGAGGGCAATTCTGGGAATTTTCTCTGATCTGATAGATGATGATGTTGAAATTTATATGGATGAATTCACTCCATATGGGGACTCATTCTTAGAGGGGCTGAAAAATTTAGAAAAATTTCTTGAAATATGTATACAATCACGTGTCTCCCTGAGTACAGTAAAATTCCACATGATGATGGAAAAAGGAATTTTTCTGTGACATTTGCTTTCGACTGAAGGAATCAAGATGGACCCAGAAAAAAAGAAGGTAATTCTACACTTTCCAACACCTAACACACCCACACAGGTACGTAGTTTCATTGGCTGTGCTGGTTATTATAGGCGTTTCATAGAAAATTTTACAAAAGTAGCACACCCACTATTTCAATTACTGAGAAAAGACTCAGAATTTGTGTGGTTAGATGACTGTGATGTAGCGTTGACAAGAATTAAAGAATTAGTCTGCAGTGCCCCGATTCTTAGAGGACCAGACTGGGCGTTACCTTTCCACATTCATACGGATGCTTCCCAAACAGCAATTGGTGCAGTACTGGGATAACAAGAGGATAAAGTACCTTACGCAGTCTACTATGTTAGTAAGAATTTGGCCCCTGCTTAATTAAACTACACGATGACTGAGAAAGAGTTCCTTGCTATCGTTTATGCCATCAACAAGTTCCAGCATTATATTACCAGGTATTCTACTTTTGTTCACATTGATCATGCAGCCATCATGTATTTAATGAACAAACTTGTTACCCCTGGTCGTGTTACAAGATGGTTGTTGCTACTACAGGAATTTTATATTACTATAGTAGATAAACCAGGGAAAGACAATGTGGTTGCAGATTTCTTATCTAGGATAGAACATGATGATAAGAATACACCAGTTGAAGATAATTTCCCAGATGAGCATATTTTTACAGTTTCTGCTAACACTCCGTGGTATGCAGATATTGCTAATTATCTTGCTACAGGTGAGGTGCCTCATCACTTTTCCTATAAGGAGCAAAGGAATATAATTCACCGAAGTACCCGATATTCATGGATGGTAGGATATATCTTCCATACAGGGATTGACCAGCAGATTCGGATTTGTGTGGCAAAGGATGATATTTATGAGATATTAAATGCTTCACATGATGGACCCTGTGGAGGACATTTTGCAGACAAAAGGATAGGTCATAAAGTGCTGTAGATGGGATATTATTGGCCCTTCATCTTTCATGACGCTCGGGATTATATTTGAAGGTGTGATAGCTGTCAGTAGATGGGACAACCTAGGAGAGAAGATGAAATGCCTCTTCAACCCTAGATAGTCCTTGAACCATTTGAGAAATGGGCCATCGATTTCATTGGACCCTTTAACCCACCTTCTCATCAGAAAGCCTACATCCTAGTTTGTACTGATTATGTAACTAAATGGGTGGAAGCTAGAGCAGTCATGAGAGCAACAAAGCAAGTAGTGGCAGACTTCCTTTTTGAAGAAATCTTTGCTCGGTACTGGACTCCAAGAGAAATTGTATCAGACGGAGGATCACAGTTCACATCCCATATGATAGAGAAATTGATGTAGAAATACGGGGCCAAACATAGAGTAACAACCCCCTATAATCCACAGGAGAATGGGAAAGTAGAGAGTACAAACAAGGTATTGTGAAATATCTTGACAAAGACAGTAGCAAGTCATCACTGGGATTGGGCACAAAAACTTCCAGAAGCTTTATGGGCCTATAGAACGACATGGTGGAACACAATGGGGTTTTCTCCATTTGAATTAGTTTATGGGAAATCCCCCTTGTTTCCGGTAGAATTTGAAATTAGCGTACTCAAAACAGCTTTGGAAGTAGGCTTAGATCTATCAGAAGCACAAAAACACCGACTGGAATAGCTAAATGAGTTATATGAGATTCGATCAATAGCTGTCCAGAGAACTACTGTTGTTCAACAACAGAGAATTAAATGGCATGATAAATTCATAAAAACTAAGGTGTTTCATGAGGGGGATTGGGCGTTACTGTATGACTCCGGATTTAAGGATTTCAAAGGCAAGCTTTGCACTCACTAGATGGGACCGTATCAAGTGGATGCAGTGTTCGACAATGGAACGGTTAGATTAATTACAATAGATGAGAATTAGACCACATTTGTGGTGAATGGACACCGTCTAAAATTATACCATCGTCCAGCCTCTAAAGATGCCTTTGTCAAAACCCTTTTAGATTCAACTGATCTAATGGTTATTGCAATAGAGAACACTCTCACTCTTCTCTTAAAAAAAAAAAGAAAAAAGAAAAAAGAAAAAATTAAATTAAAAAAAATAATAATGATGATGATAATATGTGGTTATTACTTACTTGTTTGTATTTGCAAGAATAATAATAAAAAAATTATGGCCAAGAGGAAAGTAACATTCAATGTGTTACTCCATCAGTGCTGCTATAGAGATATTTTGTTTCACTGATGTTGTTACTCTGCAACTGCTGTTGCTCGGTAACTGTTGTTACTCCGCAAACTATTGTTACTCCGTAGTTGTTGTTACTCTGAAGTTTTTATTACTTGGTAACTGTTGTTACTCCGCAAAATGCTATTACTCCGTAGTTGCTATTACTCTAAAGTTGTTGTTACTCCGAAAATTTTTGTTACTCTGTAGCTGTTGTTACTCTGAAGTTGTTGCTACGCCGCTGATGTTGTTACTCTGCAACTGCTGTTACTTCGTAGCTGTTGTTACTCTGAAGTTGCTGCTACATCACCGATGTTGTTACTCCGCAACAGCTATCACTCCGTAGCTGCTATTACTCACTGTTGTCATTACTCACTGTTCATGTTATTCACTGATGTCGTTACCTACTATGCTGATACTGCGACAAATATTTTTGTTGCTACTCCACTTTAAGGTAGGTCCGCAGGTACGTCTCTGTTGATTTTATGGATTTAATTAAATATTCCAAAAGGACATATAAATATGTCAAGGACGACTGTCATTTAGTTGGGGGGAGGGAACTATCATAATGAATGACAGCGTGCTCCATAAAGGTATTTATGACACACGATTCCCACCTAACCAAATCTAATGATTTCAAGTACTCCGTAATCATATCGTATGAGTTGGAATGCATACTTGTATGCACAAAAGTCATATCAGTCACCCTCCCAACACGCCGCATTAAATCCTGAGAATATCTAACACTACTACCATAATCTGTCATTACTTCCAAGCGTACCAGTACTGTTCATCCATTATATTTGAAAGTGACCATGATGTTATTTCAGTTGCCAACGGTTTGGAGCCCTATCACTCTCCCTTGCCAGCTAACTGTAGCCGTCGTGCTGATTCCGCCTCTGCAGCAATGGGTGGCCGATCTATGTGACATGAACCTGATGATTCAACGAGAATCCAGAGTAATCGGGAGGTATGGCAAGTATTTGAGAATGCAGGTTGGGATTTTTATTTTGACAGGCTGAATGGATGGGATGAAGAAGTCGCGATGGAGTTTGCATTGAATTTGGAAGAAGTATTTTCTCGGGTTCATGGAGTCGAAATTCTAGTGACAGAAGAAGCCATCACGAAAGTCAGTGGATTTCCGCAAGTCGGAGAACGCTGGTTTTCAAGGAGAACACCCGTCTTGGAACTCCCCGAAGCCTTTCTACAAGCTGGAGAAAGTATTGCACATAAGGGTCGGGGATATGACAGAACTTAATTACCTCATCCACGGGGAGGAGTTGCAAAGGTTGTTATATAGTATATGACATGTGAAGGAATATATTCTACCATATTCAAATATCACCTCCGCATATTGGCTCACCTGCAATTTCCACAAGCAGAGGATTTTTCAATGAATGTGCCTTATTTTCTGTTAAGGAGACTTCATTTGATGGCAAATTCAGCTTGGGGGGCACGACAGGTGTTGGAAGTCCTCTCTCACCATGGAATGGTCTAGTTGCTGGTAATGAATGCCATTGGGAAGATCCCGATTCCGTGGGAACTGTTTCGGGATTCCATAGAAGAGGAAATAGCAGCCGCTGCGGCTGCTAGGGCAGAAGAAACTGAAGCCATGCAGGAGGATGAAGAGGAGGATGAAGCCATGCATGAAGATGCAGAGGGTCATGATTACATTGATCAAGAGGAGCTGGAAGAGATGGAAATGGAGACTGAAGAATGTGAAGAAGAGACGGTTCCCCAAGAGCAAGCTGAACTCGTGGAATCGATGGAAGTTGCAGAGACACCCACTGGCACTACGACCGAGGCTGTCCCATAAGAACTAGCCCTGTCTGTGGAGTTAGATGAGAAAATAGATAGTGCAATGGGCACGAAGGTAAACCGACAGCAAATGAAAGAGGGAGAATCGGTCGACATTGCGACCGAGGCCACTCTACAGGGATCTCCTGTCGACATGGAACCAATGAAGGAGGGTAATTTGATCGAAGAAGAAGTCGTGACCACTCCGACCAAAGAACCCATGGAGGAAATGACGAGAGAACTAAGGTGTGAGGTTGACACTGCCCCACAAGAACCAGCGTCGACCTCAGGGCTGAATGTAGAGGATTTGTTCCAGTTCCCCATCTTTCTTCCTAAGAGAGCAAGGGTAACTCGTTCCTCGCAGAAAAGAGAGGAAGAGGATTTTTCCATTCCTATGGCTTTGAATTTAAAACAAAGGCCATGACCGGAAGAGGCCCCAACAGGCATATCAGCAGGGGAGCATCTTACTGGGTCACCATTGGTCGCGGAGAATGTACATGGTGAGAGAATTGCCATTGGTGAAGAGGGAGGACCAAGCGGAGCCATCCTAACGAATGAACCAATGGAGCACTTAGGCGTGAAAAGAGTGAAGCAAGAAATAATAGAAGAATAATAAGCAGAGGAGGTTGGACCGACCGTTGGCTCGACAGAGGCAGTCTTGAGGGATTTACCTCCAGCTGTCGAAGCAGAAGAAACACAAGTCAAGCAAGAAGGGGCAGAGCTGTGTGGATAGCGAAGACTTCCCATAAAGACGAGATACCAACAATAGTTTAAGGAAATAATGAGGCTCAAGATGGAGGTAAGGGATTTGAGAAGGAAAGTGCACAGGATGCAGAAACGAATAAACAAGTACAAGTGGTGAGCCAGGAAATCCAAAGTCGTCGGGGTTGAAGCAGAAACTAAAATAGACCTGATTGAACAATTGTTTGAAGCCAGAGAGTATGCCTTAATGGCCGAATTACAGATGTGGAAGTCTATTACAGCTCAGTATAAGAATGAGATCAAAAGAACTGAGGAGAGAGCCTCCACAACCGTCTTCGGATATGTGGAGCGCATAGATGTTATGATATTAAGGCATGCGAAGCAGCAGCTGGAAAAACAAGTGGCTGAACTGAAAGATGATAAGGAACAAATGTTCAATCTGGTGAAAGAGGTGATGGCATGTCATCCCCCTACTCACTACTACATTTGGCGGAAATTCCGACACTTGGTTCTGACGCTTTTGACCAAATGTCGGAAATTTCCCCAATTTTTTTCCATCCCGCCCGAAACCGTCGCTATACCGACGTTTATAGAAAGGTGTCGCAATACCGACACTTAGAAAAGTGTCGCCATTGCGACGTTTGGAGGAAGACGTCGCACTGGCGACACTATGGCCCAACGCGTCGCTATTGCGACGACTACAAGTGCGACACAATGTCTAAGTGTCGTAATTGCGACGTTTGGAGGCCTTCGTTGCAATAGCGACGCCTTTTCCGCCGTCAGCATAACGACACTTATATGCGCGCTAAAATACAAAAACGAAACTTATATGCACGCTACATAAAAATGATTTTATTGTTTCGTATCCGTCGCAATAGCTATATTAACATCTGATATCACGCGCGCATCCGCCCTCCGCTCTTGCAGAATATCATTCGCCCTCAGCTCTTGCAGAACAGAATTTGCCCTCAGCATTCGCCCTCAGCGTTCTCCCTCAGCTCTTGCAGAACAGAATTTGCCCTCAGCATTCGCCCTCAGCTCTTGCAGAACAGAATTTGCCCTCAGCATTCGCCCTCAGCGTTCGCCCTCAGCGTTCGCCCTCAGCTCTTGTAGAACAACATTCACCCTCAGCTCTTGCAAAATGGTAAGTTCTTACTGCAGGCCCTTCCTCCTATAGTAGGGTTGACTCTATTTGGGTTTTTTTGGTCAATTCCATTGGATTGTGTTAGGCTGTAGGGTTCTCTCTAGATGTCAAGAATCAAGATTCAATACCCTCAATTATCTTCATCACCCAATACAAGATTTAAATTTTTCCCAAAGAAACGCTTATTAATTTGGCAGCCATTATTTCTCCCTGCTTTAAAAACCCTACATTTAAATGAAAACAAGCATTGCATTTCAACTACAAAAATCTATTAGTGTTCAAATGTACATGTGGTGCTGTTAACGTCGATATCACGCGCGCATTAGCGCTCCGCTCTTGCAGACGAGGATTCGCCCTCGGCATTCGCCACGAGCTCTTGCGGGAAACGGCATTCACCACACAGGCTCTTGCGAAGCAGGCATTCACCCTCGAAGCTCTTGCGAACGACATGGCCCTCGGCTCTTGCAAAGCATGGTTCTGCTGAGGCCCTTTGTAGCTTCACGCCTACCCTACGGCCTAGCAAATGTCCCGCTTGAGAAAAAATTTCATAATCTTGGGGTTGGATATACTGCAGAGCAAACAATTGTAGTTATCATTCATGCTCCAATATATTAATATACTTTTTACATTGAGCTGAAGAAAGGGAAAAAAGCAAATGCTAGCCATCATACAATGCTTTGACATAAGAGTTTTGAGTGATATACTTGAAAAAATAACTCATCCACTGATATTTATAATCATTTGAGTTATTCAAGTTAAACACAATGTCAAGAATCAAGATTCAATACCCTCTATTATCTTCATCACCCAATACAAGATTTAAATTTTTCCCAAAGAAACACTTATTAAATTGGCATCCATTATTTCTCCCTGCTTTAAAAACCCTACATTTAAATGAAAACAAGCATTGCATTTCAACTACAAAAATATATTAGTGTTCAAGTGTACATGTGTGCATCACTTGTGTAGAGTATTCCTTTTCCACTTTCACATTATCCAAGAATGTGTGCAGTATAGTTCATATTTTTTGTGATTTAGATTATCTTGAAAAAGGAAAGGTAAATTATTTCCCATGGAAAAGAAGGTTTTCCCTTTTTACTACTGGAAATGGTACAAAAAAGTTCCATTTATACCTGAAACTCCTATGAAACAGGAACCAAATAAAGGCCATGTCCTCAATGGACATCATTTGGCTTTGAAAATGGCCATTGCACCGTGTTGTTTCTTATATTACAACACGATAGTTTCTTAGGTCATTTCTTGTTTCTTGAGATGAAAAATAACCAAAGAAATCGTGAAGATCCTTTTAAGAAATAAATGACCATTTCTCAATCATATCTCAACTATTTTTTATTTTATTCAGTGGTTGCTTACTTTGAGAGAAATTTGACACTTTTATAAGGAATATAACATAAAAACACAAAATGGGAAGGAATTGATGATGTAGATGACCTTTAGTTGTTGTCAGTTAAGAATTGATAATACACGATGCATGTTCTGTACTACAAACTAGATTCCTTCCTGGAGTTAGGACACAGAGTATTGAATCAAAGTTGTAGTTTCTAACTTCTTGCATTGGTTCATCAATCTTGAAATTCAGACATTGCATGTCTTCATTGCTTCATGTTTGAATAATTTGCATCATATCGTACAATAGGAAATTAGGAATTATAATTATTATTACTTTATGGATCCGTTAAGTTACTTTTAAGTTTGCATGGTTTAGTGTGAAATTATTCTAGTCCCCAAACACATATAATAAAGGAATTATAACGTGATTTCAAACATTAAATATCAACAAAATCGTTTAAAGGATATTGAAAGGAAAAAGGTGATGGAATATAGAAAGTGCCTTACTTAAATGCTCTAAGGATTTTTCAATAGTTGCTCCAAAAGCTTCACTTCAAGGCCCTTCAAGATCATCTCCAACAATGCTATACCATCAGCTTCAACAATGTTGCTCCAAAAATGTCCTCAAGTTCTTCACAACAAGTTTACTAGAAGTTGCTCCAACAATATATTCAATAAGGTCTTCATTGTCAACTCGTCTCTTGTTTGGGTGCCTTAATGTGCAATGACATGTTTCCGGGACTGAATTCAATGCAAGGCATATTTGAAACTCTAACTTTGTCGTCCGGTGTCTTATTAGAAATTATTTCAGTTTTCATTTTGTGTTTTTAAGTTAGATATTGTTTTCAAGTTTTTACATTTATAATTTTATTGCAATGTGGCAGACTGATGAGAGTAGTGCAGGAACAACCCAGAGATGGGATGATCGCGGAAAGAGGCCAGCGGAAGAACATGTAAAGTGCCAGCATTTCTCTATCTTCAGGTATTTTAGTTATTTACATAATTGAAATACTATTAATTTTTTTCAAATATACAGACACCTAGCCATGGTACGCCTGATGATTCCCTCTTTGAGGAAGAGCTTTCTTCATCCCTATCTCTAGTGTTCTTGTTGCGAAAAAAGGCACGAAATGCAAGGTCGGAATTTAATACTTTGTTAGACGCGCCTCAAACACCTGAAACATAAGAGAAGATAAAACAACTTATGAGCCAACTAGAAAGATATCAGGTAATAATAAAAAGTCAAAAGGATATTTTTTTTGTTCTGCATGAGATGAATTGTGATAGTTTGATTTTTAATTTTTACATTGACTAAACTAACAAAAAGTTCTTTTGTATGTAGCGTTTTCTGGCACTTGCTGAATCTGGTGTTGGTGGTAGTGGGACACAAGGGCAAGAGATTTCCCAACAACCCTCTTGTACACCTTCTACTCCTTTAGGTGCCAGGCAAGAAACACACCCTGCCCAAGCAGACACCCAGCCAACCGCTGAACGTGTTGGCAATGATGAGGCTGATATGGCCAGCTACATTATTGCGTTTCCTGGAGCTACACGTGTCAGCTCCACAGGGACCATTAATGGCATGTTGTTGGTGAACGATGAGGGTGTCCCTATAAAGCATGTACAACTCCCAGGTAAATTTTAATATTTTAACTATTTCATGCACTTTATCTAAAACATATTTATCATGATTTTTATTTTTAAATTAATGATAATATCTTCTTCTTCTTTTTCTGTGTAGGAAACAATGAGTTCTACAGGTATCTGGAGAGCCATGCGTTGGTAATTTTTGGCCCAACCATACGCACAGGGTGGAATTCCCAGAGTTCCAACCTGAAAAAGGAACTTCTAGATTATCTAGAAATCCTTTTTGGGGTCGGCATATTTGACAGAACAACGGTGGCTCGGGTTGCCGACAAATATTTGAAATATACCAGGGACACCTATAGGACGCAATTGCAATTTAACCCTAGATATGAGCGTCCTCTCGCAGTTCCAGAGAGTGAGTGGAGAGCACTCATCCATGACGGAAAAGAGAAAGGGCAAAGAAAGAAGGAAAAATGCCAACTGGACCCGCAAGGTAAATTACAACTTTAATTCAATAGCTTTAATTTTCTCTATGTCTAAAATAAAAGTGTGCTACGTCATATTTGACTTTAATATTTTGATGCTAGGTTGCCTGACACCTCAAAGGCAACCAAAGCTAGGATTGAAAAAAAGGGCCATCACAAGCTAGGCCAGGGCGGCTACTTGAAATTAGCTACAAGAATTGTAATTAAGTAGCTAAACATCTTATAATTAATTGTATCGCCTTCAAACGTTTTTGTAATCCTATCAAATATGATTAAAAATACACAATCATATGTAATGTAGGGTGATGACTTCGGAACAGAAACTACAGAGGAAGATAAAAATATCGCTTTCCATTTTGGCTATCAAGCCGTAGTTGAACGTCGCATAAGCTTGGGGCAGGTCCCAAGATCCAGAATGCCTGATAAGGTAAAACATTAACCTTTCAATATGTTTGTTTTCATACATAAATTTAATGTCTAACAACTTTGTTTAAATCAGGGGAGCAACACTACCGACGACGCAAATAACCTAGTTTTAGAGCCAAATGTAGATGATCCTCACGTGCAACCTGATCATTGTAGTAGGGACCAGGCTGACAATGCTACTATCAGTGAGGGCCGTGATGGTAATTAATTTCCACTTATAATTTTTTCTAATTATACCTTGATGGTTGTCCTTATAACATTTTTTGTTTAAATGACAGAGAATGTTTCCCTTGAGGGTCTTACCACCAGAGAGGAAGACAGGGCAACAGTCCCAACGGCGACAACTGGTGCACCAGGTAAATAATCTCATTGCAATTTTTTTTATTAATATTACCGAACTAGTTCAATGATATTTAAAAACTGACAATTAAAATTTAATATTATCTGTTTTTGTAGGCGATGCCCCGTCACTGGATGAGACGAGACATCGTGACTACGCAACTAGGTCAGCGCCGACAACTGGTGCACCAGGTAAATAATCTCATTGCAATTTTTTTTATTAATATTACCGAACTAGTTCAATGATATTTAAAAGCTGACAATTAAAATTTAATATTATCTGTTTTTGTAGGCGATGCCCCGTCACTGGATGAGACCGGACATCGTGACTACGCAACTAGGTCAGCGGCGACAACTGGTGCACCAGGTAAATAATCTCATTGCAATTTTTTTTATTAATATTCAAGACTAGTTCAATGATATTTAAAAACTGACAATTAAAATTTAATATTATCTATTTTTGTAGGCGATGCCCCGTCACTGGATGAGACCAGACATCGTGACAATGCAACTAGGTCAGCGGCGACAACTGGTGCACCAGGTAAATAATCTCATTGCGATTTTTTTTATTAATATTACCGAACTAGTTCAATGATATTTAAAAACTGACAATTAAAATTTAATATTATCTGTTTTTGTAGGCGATGCCCCGTCACTGGATGAGACCGGACATCGTGACTACACAACTAGGTCAGCGGCGACAACTGGTGCACCAGGTAAATAATCTCATTGCAATTTTTTTTATTAATATTACCGAACTAGTTCAATGATATTTAAAAACTGACGATTAAAATTTAATATTATCTATTTTTGTAGGCGATGCCCCGTCACTGGATGAGACCAGACATCGTGACTACGCAACTAGGTCAGCAGTGCGGGTCGAAAGGCACGAAACAGGAGCAGAGCATGATGATATTGATGATGTAATTAGGAGCTTTAAAATAGGAAGAAGAAAAAGAAAATTCGATAATGTAAAATATTGTATTATTATAAGACAAACGTTACCATACTTGGAACGTTTTTTGCGTTATATAAAAAACTCATTTATCATACTATTTTTATGTCAAGCATTAATTGCAATGTTTCCTTGTGTACTTTTTGTTGAATTGTTTTTTTATTAGTTATTGAATTTTATTTTTTTATGCTCATGAAAGTAAAAAATGAAATATAGATTGGGTATTGGGGAATTAAGAGTGATGTGAGGGGGGGGGAGGGGCCATAAGAGCTTCCACCTTCACGTGGTTGGCCCTGTTTAGTAGAGAATAATTTATTGGAGTGATTTAATCTTGGATCAAACCACCCTCGATCCAGTGTAGCAACAAAAAAGTCACAGTTGACTTAGTTGCTATTCTTTCAGATCGTGGGAGGCTTGTTCCAAGTTCATGCGACTCCAATAAATTGTTCTTGAAACGAAGAGGAGCTTATTCATGTATGTTTTGACATTTTCAACATATGTTCTAACATTATCATAAGAATGCATCTTAGAGTAAAAAATACTACATCAATTACTTGTATTTATTTTATAGATAATGATGGATTTTGATTGACTCGGCAGTGCAGGTACAAATCCTCTTGCATCATGAGCAATACAACTTGTCAACCAGGGTCATGTCTAGGATATTTTTGCTTGTGCGCTTGACCAGGTTCGTAATGTCACATTTTGTAAGTTCCTTTACGGTTCATAATTCAATATTAAGCTTGTTCATGATTATTATCTAGGTTTTTTGTATGTGTTTTTTCATCTATTTGATTGTAAGCAACTTTGCATGTTTCTTGTTGTTCACTATGATTTCTCCCATTACCACTCCCAGGATGAATCCGACTTTATTGTTACATAGGTTACTTTATTGTTACTATGATTTCTCCATTTACGATTTCATAGGTTACATCATGTAAAGTTGTCAATCTCAGGTTGGTGATGAGCTTTAGTTCTCCAGATTTGGGGCTTTTCTGATATTTTCTCCCTCATGTCATTCCTGCATCACCTCATTGTTTGAGCATGCCAATTTTCTACCCCTTGTACCAATTGGCACATGTCAATCTCTGAGTGGTGCCACATTTCACCTATTTTCAGTGAGAGTTTAGGGTTTCTCTAACATAGCTTCAGAAATCCGATTCAGTGCCTGCTTGAATCGTCACATAATACTCATGGTTTGGATTGATGGGCATGTTCTGAATGGTTGGTTGATTCATAAGAACCACCCATATAGTCATCTTGAGATATTTCAGAAGTTTTCTCGGGTTTCCTTTTTCACCGTTTCTAGTGGGTGGGATGGTGTGGGGTGATGCATCAATACTGGTGCTCTTGTAGTAGGGAATTTGTTTTTGGGGATATAAAGGAACATTTGATGTAGATATCCCATTGGATGCATTCATAGATGGGCACGAGAGGTCTAGAATTTAAATTAAAAATATGCAACCTCTAGCATGGCAACCTGAAGGCTGCGAGAGACACTGGTTAAAGATTGTTTTGTGGTGGCCTTAATATAGTTGTGATTTCTTTCTATTATCTTAATGCAAATATATAGTCCGGTCTCATTAAAATGAGGATTGTGGTTGTATTTCTCTTTGGTTGTTTCTCTCTTAATGCTCCAGAAGTTGCCAAAAGTTGCGATAGTTGTTTAGTTTACCTGTTACAACTTAAAAGTGGTTTTTAGCAATGGGAGTCATGTTTTTTAAGGTTCATACTAATATGAAGATCTTGTAATTCTATATTCGGCATAAGATAAGATGGCCTCTGCTTTAGGCAGTATGACAACAATTGCCACATCTACCTCATTGGGTAACAATGGAAAGGGGAAGAAGTTGGGTGCAATGTTTGATAATTATGGCAGACAATTGTCTTCTCTTTCGGTTTTTTCACCCATTTCCTTTAATCGCTCAAGCAGAAGAGGGACTCTGAGATTACGCGACAGAGAGAAGGTAGTTAATACAAGAGCTATGGAAAAGGAGTTTTACTTCAACAAGGATGGCTCGGTGACAAAAAAATTGCAGGTCAGAGAAAAAATTATGTTTAAAGGAAGGTCACCTGCACGTGAAACTTCACTGCGGTGGATCTTTCCTTGTCCACTTATATTCGATTTTAATGTGTTATTTTAATTTTTCATGGAGGGTTGTTATTTTAGATGTGTGCTCTGGTTTTCTTTTTAATGTTGTATTAGTTCCCCCTCTTAAATGTCTTAGATTTGGTAGGCATAATTTGAAAACTCAAAGGTGAAAGGAAACATATTTGTTACCTTGTGGTCTAAAAGGAAAGGGTTATGGCTGAGTCAAATTTTATTGTTATTGATAGTGTAATGAAATTTATCTCAATGCTATGGTTTTGGCCTTTTATTGGTTGAATTAGAGGACCCAGTTGAAAATATTGGGGCCAAGTAGGCTAGTTTTCCTTTTTGCTGATGGTTTGGTGTATCTAATTGAATTAGTTGCCTAAAGTATTTTTGGTTGCAAACTCCTTTTAATTTTTCATACAGTATTGGCCTTGTGGAATACATTTGATTGTGTGGTCTTGTTAGATCTACAACATTTGTAGTTGTTTAGTCTTATGGCTGAGGTGCACTTTTATTATGGAAATAGTTGATGCAATATTGTCATTTAATCCTTACTGCGGGGTAGCATGTTGAGAAGTTTCTTGTGAAACATTTGGTATTCAAAATGACACTTGATCCTATACAGCATCATGCACTTGACTTCAAAATTCATATTCAAAGTGTGCCGGACAATTCTTGCAAAATTTCAAATATTTATGTTGTTTTAAACCATTATCTTTTTCATGTATTGGATGCTGAAAATGTGAAAAAGACTTTGGTATGAAACCAATTGGTGAATAATTTCCAGCAAAACAACCACTTCCAAGACATGATTTAGAAGTAGAACATATGTACTTATGAAGCATAGAAAGATATCCTTGATGCATTGTCAATGTTTGGCTAGGGTTAATTTTGGAGAAAATAACTCCTTATTCCTAGAATAGTGATCTTCAATACAAGTAAATGCCAGAGAAGAGAGATCATCGTGTGACGCAACAAAACTGAAATTGGACCCCTAAGGAGAGCTGGTGTGTCTACAATCGCTCTGTCAGCATTTTCCCCTGGTTTACCCCGTTCTTTTCCTCCAGGCTGGGTCTTCATTGACTTCTTCTTTCTTCGGGTTTATTTATCAAATTCGTAGAATTTGATAAATAAATACCATCCACAATGGTTGGACTTTAATTTATATTCCCGACTTTATATTATCTCCAAGCCTTATAACCAATGTTTAACTTTCAACACTTTGTATTATACTCCACGTTTCTTTTTAAATAAATAACTTGTAATTAACTTTCGGCTCTATATTTCACCACCCAGCCTTACAACAATCACGCTCCAGACTTATGCTAATTATCCGCCAATCGTTTAATTAAAAAATTTCATTATACTCCGACCCCACCTATATATATCAATAACCAATCAAACACTCGTATCGTACCTGGCTATCCTCCGCACACCTTAGTTAACCTCCGGGCAAGTTCAACGTGCGACCACCGTCCGATGGCCCTTCTCCAAATCAACGACTCTTGGCAATTTCGCTCGGCTTCCAACGTCGGGCTTTAACGTGCGATGGCGCAGGTTAAACTGTGGTTTTCTGAGGGTCACTTCGCCACGTGTCGCTTTCCCTATGGAATCGCTTGCGAATAGGAAATACCGCCTACTCCGCAAAAGCGGTGCGATATGGGCAACCCGCTTTTGTGATTCCGCTCGTGGTTTTGGTACAGGGCTTGACCACGGGTGCAAGTCTGGTTCCGCTCTCCTTTTGTTTGTTAACTCATGTCCAATCCTCGGGTCAGGTTCCGAAAGCACAGCAATCTTGTCTCTTTATTAAGCGGGATTTTTATATTTGAACAGTGTTCACGACCCCGGTTCTCTTAAGTCGAGCCCGCCGGACTTCAAACGGCGATAAACCATAATTCAAACCAAATTCGTGTTCCAAAATAGCCTGCTGACGTCGGCCAATTTTGTGACGCGAAAACCAAATGAATTCCGCCCTAATCTTTTTCGGGTCCGAAGTTGGCTGGCGTACGGAGGGAGAGTTGTGACGCGAATTTCTTATCAAATTCGCCCTAATCTTTTTCGGGTCATTTTCATTGTTCCCCACCACCCTTTTCACTTTGTAAATAAAACAAATTGCGTCTGCGTCATTTTCATTGTTCTGTGCGCTAGCCAGTCTTCTATGCAACAAAATTCAAAAACCAACTGTTAACGCTTGCTGACCGTTACCTTGCTGAAGAGAATTGAAGCCGAGTATTTCAGGGTTCTTCTGTCATAACCAGCGCCTGTTTAAACACGTTTCATTTCCCGTAAACAGGTATTTATTCCAATTCCCCGCTAAACTCTGTAAAAAATCCTGGTTTTAGTTTTAATTCTACACTAAGGTCTGAAAAGAAGTTTAGTTTGGTCTTTTTCGTTCCCAGAACTGCAATTATATTCCCAAAACTGGTAATTGTGCCCCTTTTCCACAAAAACCCCGAAATTCCATTTCTGAATCCACAAGAACCAGAAATGGAAGTTCTTGTAGCTCTGAATGTCGTGCCCATCAATGCCCCTCACAAGGACTTGGATTATTTTCCTTTAGCCGATATGGATTTTCAAATTAAGGACTTGCGTCTCGGTGAGAATCCTCTTCGAATATTTTGCCGCTGCAGAGACAATTATTTGAATGGTTCTGACATCTTTGGACTTTGGGAATCAAATCTTCCTATGTACCTTCTCCCCTCAGTCCATATTTTTCCTGAGTTAATCCATTATTGCTCCTCAAAGTATGATCCCAACCAACGAGCAGTTTTATCCCCAAGTCAAAATGTCCTTTTCCCAATAACTGCTCAATCCATAAATGAAATGCTACAATTCCAACCTGGTCAAGCTCTCACTCCCCTGTCCATGGTTGAATTACTTGAGAAATCTACTAAGTTATCCCATGAATAGTTAAACCGCCTATGCCAAACCTTCATGTTACCAGAGCATCAGCCTAAAAACCCTCCTCCTTATGGTTATGCTTTCTTTACTGATGAGGGTAGAGTTATTTTAGACATGATATCTTCCATAATGGGCTTCAATACTAGTGAGTATGTTGATCACTTAACCCTAGTATTGTTATCCATTTTTACCCCTGGACAGCCTCCTGCTGTCAAGTACGATTTTGCATCTTATATTGATGACAAAATCCATGATCAGTTCATGAGATTTGAGAATGAGAGAGTATTTAAGTATTCTTCTATCATATATCATCTCATGATTTACTTTCAGTCAGAAAATTTCCCTTTTATGTTAAGAAACTTGATGCCAAAGGGAATCCTAGGTCAGTCATCTTTTGGTCTGCCATTACTCACAATTCCTCTGAGTCTCCTTATTCCTATAATGAGTTTGTCGACCTTTTTGTTCATCTTGCAACTACCTTGTTGACAGGAGTCTCTCCTCCTAGAATTAACAATGAAATCAAGAAAATCCTTCAGCTCTCAAAGCATTACAAGATAGGTGACTGGTACCTATATTAAAACTACACAGAGATCAGGATATATGGATGTGAATTATGCCCATTCAAACTGCCCAAGTATGTCCCAATGAGACTCTTTGCATTAGAATATTTCAGGCAGATGAATAATTCAGATATAATTCATTTTTGCAATGAAAAGAAAAAGGCTCAACTCAGGATCAAGAGCCAATTAGGTCCCTTCATTTGTAACTCTAGGGAAGCTGGACAGGAAGCCGAAAGGATTTTAGAAGACCATCTCATACTACAAAAGAGTTTCTACTGGGTGCCTTATGATCCAAATATCTTTATCTGTGATAGAAGAATGAAAAATAAACAGTCACCATACATCCATCAAAGAATCCCAGAAATAGAACAATATGCTAATATGGATGAATGGACAGAAGGGACATTGGTTGAAAATGATAGTGAGCAAGTCAATGTTGAAAATGTAATGAAAGATCTTGAAAAGATACTTGACCTAGAATCTTTTGGACAGGTGCAGGGATCTTCTTCAGCCAGGACTTTACAACAAAATTTGCAGGAGATTAGTACAGTAGCAGTAGAATCTAAAGGAAAAGAAAAGGAGCCTGATATACAAATAATTGAAAAATTCATAATGACAACGCAACCAGAGACTTATAAAGAACAAGGTCAAGGACAAATTCCTCCTACTCAGATCAGTGAGCCAGAAATTTCTATTTTACAAACTCCTCTGAATATAGAAAAGGGCAAAAAGAGAGAGGTTGAAACAACTACTCCTATTGGTGGCTCTTCTGAACAACAAGATGTTAAAAGGCAGAAATTAACTCCCCTTCCAGAAGATGAATCATTTCAGGAAATCCCTGACAGCCAGGGAAGAGAAGACAGTCAGCAAACAGATACAGGTAGTGGGACAGCCACTAATTTTCAAAAATAGGGAATACAGAGGCAACAAAGTGCAGAAATATCTTCTTTCAAACCTCCAGTAAAAACTGCCTGGGACATCAAAAGAACATTCACCAATATAAAGGCCATGAACGATCCACTTAGACTTCAAGTGTACAACCAATATTTGAAGATGGCTCCGAAAAATCAAGAAATATTGATGTCATCTTATGACATCCAACAGGGTAAGATGTTAATGAGCCATTTGAAGCCCAAGGTGCGGCAGCCTCAGACAGCTGCAGATTACGTTAGGAATAATTTTGAAGTCTTAGTAAAGGATATCCATCCTTTAGATCAAATTGAGCTACACAAGAAAACAGGTGAGATGATTTATTCTACTCTGACGGATAAATCAATGATGACCTACTAATTTTTGATGACCCATAATTTGCGGGATTCTTTGGATAATACTAATACATAGTTGCGACTTGAAAAAGCCTCCTCCCGAGGCTAAGGATAATAGAATCAAAACACAGGAAATAATCATTGGTTTGGGTCATAATCCTAAAGATGTAGAAGATTAGTGACTTTGATCGAGAAAGATGATGATGTGCATTTTCTGAACAATTAAAGTTACCAGCCTCAAGACATCCACAGACTGCAGAAATCATCAAACAAAATTCTGAGGAAGAACTAATGGATTTGTTCTTAAAATTGAATGAGCAACTTACTGCAACTGAAAAAGAGCTTGAGAATGCATTAAAAGATAAGCAGGCAAATATTATAGTATCTACATCAGGAGTAGTGACAGGTACAGCAACAACAGGTCAGCCAGCAGAATTGTCACAGAGCAACACTGCAAATTTGAACACTGATGAATTAACAAAGTCAATGGAAGATATGAAAATTCAGGCCATAGAGCTTCACAAAACAAAGGAACAATTGGCCACTCTAGAACATAAATATGATCTTTCAAAAATGAGTGTTGTTGATAAAACAAGAGAAGTGAACAAATTAGAAAAAACAGTCAAAGCATTGGAAAAGGATCTCACATTGGAGAAACCTTTAAAAGAAATAAATGAAATTCTTTGGGATAATATCATTCGATCAATAAAGGATGTTTGGTCCTCAATTCAAATAATGGATGAACAGAATAACTTAGTTAAATTGGCTCTGGATGAGATTGAGAGATCAAGACAAGAGTTGGGAAATATGCCAGAAGAGGCCAATAGACTTATACATTTTTTGAATACTCGGACTAAGAATCAACTTGCAGAAATTGGTATTCAGGACAGGACCGGAACAATTCTGGAAATAAAGAGATTTTTTACTAAAAGAACTCTGGTACAGAATTTAGAACGAAGGTGCTCGGATATGCAAGAAGAAATCATTGCCTTCAGAGAAAGATTGAATATTTTGTTAAATAGAGGATTGCCCAGTCCTATAGTTGCAGAAGATAAGCTAATGGACCTTGATAGTTATGTTGAAAAATTTGACAAATATGCTGATAATCAAGCTAGTTCTTCAACCAGTTCATCAATAGCAGCATTGCCTACAGGGAAAAACCTTCATGACAGATTGGAGAATTTATTTTATCTTGAGCATGAAGTAAATCATTTATTCCCAAATCAGCCTAATTTCTTCAGATATACTGAGGCTGATGAAACACTAAGAAAGTTGCAAAGGACCAGAGTGCCAGAAGTTCAATGGTGGGAAGAAATGATGGAACGTTTGTAAAAAATTATCCTTACATAATTTTTTTCCTATTTACCACAATATATCATGATAAAAAGGATAAAAGGATGAACAAAGGTCAAAGAGTATCAGAGCAATTAAAGAGTATCAGTGAAATGAAATAATCAACATAGAATTACTAAAGAGGACAACAACAAGCCAAGATATAGGGCCTGCCTCCAGCACATTCTTAAAAGAAGGAAACAACACAACATCAGTTATCATTTTTCTTATCTACGAGACAATCTGTCTCTATATTGTTGTAATGACTTCATGGACTATTTTACTTCATATAATATATTAAAAACAACGTTTTTTCTCTTATGAAAAAAAAATGATTAATGTTTATCACTCTGCCTTCAAAACTAGCGATGTTGGTCTATGTTGTTGGTTTATTGATATGGTCTGATGGTCTTTCTCACATGATTAGCGTTTTTCTCTGTTCATGGATTTTGGGTACTTTAATTTGTATTTGGAACAATGGACGTCGGTATTCTATCTGTTGCTTTACTATTCTACATACTGCTATTTCACTTTCTTATAGATGCCTCGGGCATATTTGGATGCTTTCTCAGATTGTCGATAATCTCCATGTGGACCGTTACTGGGTTTTATATCATGTCCCTGTATGTGACATGGGGTATTTTTCTATCCTTGTCTGGGGTGGGACTTCCACTTTTCTGGATGGATATTTGGGTTCCAATCTTCAGATGTGAAAATGTAATGACTTCATGGACTGTTTTACTTCATATAATATATTCAAAACAACGTTTTTTCTCTTGTGAAAAAAAAATGATTAATGTTTATCACTCTGCCTTCAAAACTAGTGATGTTGTTCTATGTTGTTGGTTTATTGATATGGTCTCATAGTCTTTTTATATTTGGGACATATCACACTCCTCACATGATTAGTGTTTTTCTTTGTTCAAGGATTTTGGGTACTTTAATTTGTATTTGGAACAATGGACGTCGGTACTCTATCTGTTGCTTTACTATTCTACATACTGCTATTTCACTTTCTTATAGATGCCTCGGGCATATTTGGATGCTTTCTCAGATTGTCGATAATCTCCATGTGGACCGTTACTGGGTTTTATATCATGTCCCTGTATGTGACATGGGGTATTTTTCTATCATTGTCTGGGGTGGGACTTCCACTTTTCTGGATGGATATTTGGGTTCAAATCTTCAGATGTGAAAATATAATGACCTCATGCACTGTTTTACTACATATAATATATTCAAAACAACGTTTTTCCTCTTTTAAAGTTTCATTTTTTTTTTTAAATTGAACCTTCTGTCGCAATTCCGATGTCTTGTAAGCGTCGGAATTGTGACAGTTTACAGACATCGGAAGTGCGACGTCCAAAACGTCAGACCACATTTCATCGTAATTGTGACAGTTTACAGACATCGGAAGAGCGACGTTCAAAACGTCGGACCACATTTCGTCGTAATTGTGACAGTTTACAGACGTCGGAAGAGCGATGTTCAAAACGTCGGACCACATTTCGGCGTAATTGTGACAGTTTACAGACGTCGGAAGAGCGACGTTCAAAACGTCGGACCACATTTCGTCGGAAGTGAGACAGTTTATAGAGGTCAGAACTGTGACAGATTAGGAGACGTCGGAAGAGTGACGCTTGTTTGGAAGTGACGGAAAAGTGTCGATACTGCGACACTTTTTAGTTGTGTCGGAACTACGACAGTATGGTAAACCACGGTTTGCCCGCTCTCTAACTGTCGCTCCTGCAACGACAATGTGTCGGAATAACGACGATTTGGCCGTCGGAATTTCCGCCAAATTCTCTAGTGACTTCTTGTTATTCTTTATTCTTGCATGAATGTTTTCTTTTATTCTGCATGGAAAGCATAAAAAACGAGGTCAGTTATGAAATAGAAGATGGTGTACAATTCCTCCGAATCATGAGGAATCATGATGTGCTAACTCAACATCTGATGTGTGAGTTTTACCTGCATGGGTATTTTTTACGTCTGGAAAGATATTTTAACCCGGTCCCGTATGTTGGGGACATCCATTTGAGGGCCTTCACCTCTTATGCTTTCAATCAAATCCATTGGCAGAAGGCTTGTAACACTTTTGAGTCTAATCAAGTTACAAAGCCATTTATAGTAAGAGGAGAACATGAGAGGTCTGATACAATGTTCAATAAAAACCATACCTTTTTTAAATTTGAGGGGAACGGAGATAGGATGTTGAGGACACAAAGGTGGTGCCTCGACCTTTGTGTTAATCAATTAACTGTTTTTCAAAAAGAGGCCCTTGATTGTTGTCAGAGAAGGTGGATGATGTCACCAACAGCTGTCCAAAACAGAGAGCCTTTTGGGGCACCCAACTTTGCGCGGGTAGTCACCAAAGTACCCAAATATGTGGCATGTGTTCAAACATGTGGGATTCGGTGGATGGGGCTTCGGTTTTAGTATCCTGTTATTTGGTTGCCTGCAGAAGTTTACACTCCAGCGTACAATGTTCCAGCAGATTGGTGGAAGGAAGTTCTCCTTTCAGATGGATTTAAAGTTCCAGGGACAGAGATGGCTTTAGCATATGACCTTGCTGGGCTTCAGGAAGCTAACAGTTTGTAGAACCCAGACCTACAGAGGTGGAAGACTACATGAGGACATGCAGAAGGCTAGTTGGGGGGATATGTTGGGCACAAAATCTAGCTACCTTTCTGACCATTTTTATCATCCTTTTTGACCATTTTGTGTTTAATTACCTACATTTGCTATGTTAAAATTATGAGGTAAATACCCCTAACTTGTCCAATTGGAATATTTTAATTAATGAAGTAGAGTCACGGAGTCTTACCTATTTGTGGCACTAAGATATGTGCTTGACTGCAGTTTGGAGAACAGGAACCCTCGCTCCAACGTTTTGCAATAGATTTGGTAACGGTCAGCTATAGGGAGATCACGCAGTTAGAGTCACGATTCCCTGGGCCTATTCTTGGCCCCCTGTTCTATCCTAGACATCTGATGTTTGTGCTATTCCAACTGATTTGTATTTTTGAATGCATGATTACCACATTCTAGGGAGATCTGTTATTCTCCCGCATTGTGTATAAAATGGATATTGTTCCTATAAATGGGGGTTCCCGGAGGGATATTGTAATCACATCTTATAGAGTAATAAAGTACTACTGGTTTTGTTGTTCTAAGCATCTTCGTGACTAACGCAGCCCTGATCAGAGAGCTGGGCCCACTCTTCTGATCAAGTGCTGCACTTGTAAGTGTGTGAATTATTTCTTTGTTATGGTTGCTGTTATTATTCTTTACTGTTAAGATTGCTTTTGAAGTTCAGTATTTTATTTAATCTCACAAAAATGTTTTGAATCTTAATTATAAACCCTTGGTTAAGACAGATTATGTGTTTGTTCCTGCATATACCTTGTGCGTTGCCTTGAAAGGATATGCTCCCGGATTGATAAAATTAATGTCGGATTAGGGTGGATAAATCATTCTTTCCTGGACACCAACACTCTGCAATAGTTGTATATTACACATCAGATCTAGAGAAAGTATGTGGAAATTTTTTTAGATCTATACAAGATCTATACACTATACAAGCTCCTTTATTGAACCCCCTTGGGGTTTTCAGCAAGACACCAAGTACAAGATGTAGATCTGAGATCTAAGACTGCAGATCTATGGAAATATTTAGATCTGGAAAGTGGATCTGATCTAATATAAACAATAAAATGATCTCCTCCAACAGATCTCGAAAGTGAAGGGCAGATCCCCAACACCTAGAAAATCACTCTCCAAATGATGTGCTGAAACACACTGCAAATACACCTACAGGAAATAATGCAGATCTCCTGACTGCATTAGATAGTGATATGGTAAGTGATTTCCCCACCACTTACTTGCTGCCCAAGTAATCTCACCATGGCTGATGGTGTGAGATATATTTGGTGCTCTTGGAATGCACCCAGAATGATACAATATCTCCCTTTATCCTCTAAGGGAGTGGCCATGTTCAGAAATGTTTGTGGCCCAAAGTTGGCCATGAATTTTGTATGGAATAACACTCCTCTTAGGATCTATGGCCTGCATATTCATGGTAAAAGAATACAAGTAATAATCAAATGAATCATGAGATACAAAAGCATATTCTTTACCAACATTTCTCCATATACAAATGGAATAATGCATAGATCTATCTCTTCTCTTTCCACAAGAGGAGAGAGGTGGCTGAATTGACTCCTTCATAGAGTCATGTATCTTCCCTATCTCCACATGGTTCATGCATCTATGAAAATGCTGATATAACTCCTCTTCAAAGCCTTCCCAAGTGTAGAACTCCATGATAGTGTTGAAAGCCTTCATAGAATAAGTATGGCTGAAAAGGAATTCTTAATGTGCTCTTTGTAGCAACTTCTCCTTGAGCTTGGAAGCTCTACATAAGAATATCCTACCATGATGATAGATGACTTCATCTTGGACTAAATGGCCCTCCTCTTGTAGTCGTTCATCCAGTATCATGCATGTGAAAAGATCCTTTGAATAATCCACCAATAGCTAGGATTTCCAATAGGGATCTAAGCTTCCCAAAAATGACAACACTGTAGAATTATAAAATGAAGTAGATGTCACATCATCACTCTCCTCTTTGGCATGCTTAGTGCCAAAGCAACATGTTGGAGTAATGTCACTCCACCTTTGTTGCCTCTCTTGCAGCTGATCTTTCTCAAGACAAGATTGAAGTACATGGAAGTCAACCTCTTTTTGAAAGGTCTCTTTCTTCCAAAAATTCCATAGTTTAGCCCATGCATGCAAGAGTGTTAATACCTTCTTTTCATATTAATAAATCTTTCTCATGTGTGGAAGTATCCTTTTTTTCCCCAAGACTATGGAGTGGCCATTTGACACCATGCTCATGTCATTATATATTTCTGAATCATTTTCCAGCACAAATAGCTTAGTGGGAGATGGCAATGTCCATATCAGGAAATTCCTTACCTCTTCTTGGAACCCATCAAAGGCTCTCAGCGCTGTAGTAGCTTCTCCGAAGGCTCCTTCCTTAGCCAAATGTTTCCATTTTGCACTAAGTTGAGAGAAAAATTTATTCATCTTCCAGTCAGGGGGTCTCCCTTGTGGAATGCCTCCATGCAGAGAGACATCAAAATCTAAAGTAGACTATATGAATGAGTGGACTGATTTGTCCCTCCCTTTGCTGCACAAATTAGTCTCCTTCTTCTGACTATAAACCCCTTGAAATAAAAAAGGGTGCATGCTCCTCATCCTTGGATGTTGATCCATCCTTTCTCCTCCTTGGATCAAGGTGTTACTGCCCAATATTATTGTCACATGATGCTCCTTGGGAACCCTTTGCAAAGATGAAAAATCTCCTCCTCTTGAAGCAATAACTTCATACCCATCCCCATATGGTGATGGTCCTTCTTCTGAAGTGACAACTTTGTTACTGCCTGCATGCTCTTTCTCCTCATAAATATTTGAGAATACCTCATCAACAATGAGAGACCCTAGATCTTGGTCTTCCCTTGAAAGAGAAATCTCCACGTCTTCCCTTTGAGAAGAAATCTCTTCATGAAATGGGGATCTTGCCTTTGGCAAGGTATCACACAAGTTTTTATCCCCTTCAATAGAAATATGAAGTGGAGTTGGTGTAATAGATCTTTCTCACTCATGCAAGGTTTTTGAATGTTCATACTTTGCTAGCTCAATCAAAGATGTTTCAACTTGTTTTATATCAAATCTCTTCACTAATCTCTTAGTGAATCTTGCATAAGTAGATATATTTGCATTCTTTAATGAAAAGGATTCAAACAACCACCAAGCATAAGATTTGCCTTTGAGATGCAGTGTTGCTATCCTAAGGGCTACCTTTTCTGAAACTTGATGTAGATGCAAATATGAGTCTAGCTGATCTATCCAGTCCTTGGTTGTGCATGTGGATGATCCATCAAGATTTGGCAAAAAATAATCTACCTCTTCTGCTTTTTTTGTGCTTGTTGGGTCTTCTTTCCTCCTTGAGTTGGCAAAACTCTTGGAAGTTCAAGTGCTCCTTGAATCTCCAAGATTGAGATTCATACTCTTGAATATAATCACTCAAGGTCTCCTCCTTTGGTGAATTTTCTTTCTCCATATCTCTTGCAGTAAATATGGGCATAGCATAACACTGTGGATCTGATTGTGTGGCTGAGTGATTACACACATAATATGAAGAATTGTGGCTTTCTTCTTGTGAAAATATTCTTGAGGGATCTTCATGTCTTTCCCTCCTCATTACCTTGATTTCTCTTTTAAGCTCATGCATAATTTGGAGAAGAAGTCTTGAGATCTCCTTCCCTTTCATTCCTCCAAATAATGGGGTTTTACCCTTGTCTTATTTCTCATCAGTATAATCTAATATTCTATGTCTTCTTTCTTGATGTCTCCTCTCTCTATCAGTGAGAGGCTCTCCTCCTGTAGAAGACATATTGGATTTCTAGAATGCACAGGGTGTGCCAAGATGATGCTCTAATAGGTCATTGTAATATTCCCAACTGGGGAATGCAAAAATACAATGCAGGATGATAAATAAATAGCGCATATCATCTTAGGCATAGCAGGAGGCCAAAATGGATACCTTTCATTTGTTATTACAACAGCAAAATGTATGTAAAAAGTGGCCCATAAGATGCATAACAAGAAAATACATGTCTCCAATGAAAGAAATCCTCAAAATGAGGTGCTACAACCATGTATAAGGATCAAAAATGCCTTAAAACATTATTTTATTGGCTTTGCAACAACGGTATAATACACATCAAATCTAGATCAAGTATGTGGACAAAAATTTAGATCTATACCAGATCTATACACTATACAAGCTCCTTTATTGAACCCCCTTGGGGTTTTCAATAAAACACCAAGTACAAGATGTAGATCTCAGATCTAAGACTGCAGATCTATGGAAATATTCAGATCTGGAAAGTGGATCTGATCTGATATAAACAATAAAATTATCTCTTCCAACAGATCTCCAAAGTGAAGGGCAGATCCCCAACACCTAGAAAATCACACTCCAAATGATGTACTAAAACACCCTGCAAATACACCTACAGGAAATAACACAGATCTGGATCTATACTGCGCTGTATAGATCAAAATACAGTTGGCCACTTTCCAAGATATGGAAATGATGCTCAATGTCTTAAATAATGTCCTCCTAATGAAGTAGAACCCTCCTCCACTAAAAAGAAGCACTGAAATGGACTAGATCTGAAAGATCTAATCTCCACTTGCTGCAACTTGAAAAAAATTCAAACCCTCAACAAGATCTACGTTGTAGTTGAAAGAAGAAGCTTGGACCTAAGATAGATAGTGGAAAATGCAATACAAACTCTCCCAATAGCTACTCAATGGGAAGAGGTGGGATTCTCGACAAGGAACACACAATGCTAAACAACATTCCATCTCAGCTAAACAACAAGAGAAAGATATATGTCTAAACAGACAATATATTCAAAAGATATGATAAAAATCAACAACCCTCTAATGTTTCCATCTCCTTCCTTTTATAATACAAGAGCTTGCAAACCCTAAACCACCTCCAATGAAATCACCTCTTTCACACAAGGCATCTCCATCTAAAACTGCGTTGTGCCTCATTGAAGGCCACTCCTCCATTTCAATGTTGTAGATTTGGTCAAGGTTGACCCAGTCAACATGTTTTAAGCCCTATTCACACCTTAGGGTGCTTTATTCAACTGAAAATATGATCCACATTCACATGAGAAGTGGTTTTATTCACAATAAAGAGTCTTATGGGTCTCCCCAACCACTTATTCACCTATCAATGTGACAAAAAAAAAAATTAATATTCCCATTAGTTGTAGGCTAATTCAGGAATATTACAGTCCTCCCCTCCAAAACTTTTCTTGTCCTCAAGCAACTATAAGTACATTGTAAAATCTCCAATGGATATGTCTCCTCCCAAGAATACAAGTTTTCCTTTGGTGAAAAAACCAAATAGATTTCATCATGACGAAGTGGGAGATATATGGAAAGATTTATATACTATCCATTGGCCTCCTTAAGGCATGAGAGATGATAAATTTGGGGTGCTTCATCCTCAATGAGAAACTCCAATCTCCACGCTATCATTTAAACAAAGTGAGTCATCCTTGTTAGCTCATAGAAACAATCACCAATCCCCTGCTTATGCAATGTGTAGGGGATGCATGGCTGAAAATGAGAGGTAAGATTGTTTAACTTACGCTGTGTCTCCCTCCATTTATGATAAATTTGGAGCTGTTGATCTTGGGCTGCAATAATATAGTCCTCATGAGGCCAAAAGATACTTGGAATCTCCTGATTCCACTCATTGGTTCTAGGAAGCGTCCTTGCCCAATCCTCCATGCATATAGTGAACAGAGTTTCATCGCCATATGGTCTCCAAAATAAATATGGACTAAGTGTCATATGACATCTTGGATGGTGACAATAGTCCCTCCATTGAGACCAACGTTGTTCTTCTTCTTGTTGTCTCAAAGGATGATGTAATAAGTGGCCATCCAACCACCTTCTTGCTGCCATAAGCTTCTCAAAATCTTGAAAATAGTAGAGGATAATACTTGCTGGTTGAATATGATCCAAGCAACACATGTCTTGCCAAAAATCCTCCCATGTGAGAGGCTTCTCCCAAGGACATAATTCAAACATATGGCCCCTTTCAATATAAGGAAACAAGTGATGTAATGTAGTAGCCATATAATGTCCCGTCCTCCTCTTGAAGCATAAATAAATATGGGAATTTTCATAAACAATGTGTCATCCCTCCCATCATGTCCCCAATAAAAGTGAGATCAAAATCATCATGTGGGATCAAAATAAGTGATACATAAATAATAAAATGCAATTATGGAGGTGGATCATAGTCCCACAGCGCAGTAGATCTCCTGACTGCATCAAATAGTGATATGGTAAGTGGTTTCCCCACCACTTACTTTATGCCCAAGTAATCTCACCATGGTTGATGGTCATCAAAAGGTAAAATCAGACGTTTTAAAGAAGATCCAGAAGGGCAGACATGAAAATCAATACTCCACTACACCAAAGGTAGAAAAATGACAGAGTATCAACAAAAAGAGGCAAGAAATGTCAGTTCAAAGGTATTTTTTCTAAAGAACAGTTAGAGGCATATTCAAGTGGCCTGAGAAACAGATATACCCCTGGTTTACAACAGAGCAGTGGAACTCCCAATAAGGGCCTCCTTATCAAATGAATATTATGCAAAAGATAGATGAACATGAATGGCACTTTACAAGACTGTCAAAAGTGTTTTCTTACAATAAAATTGATAAGGTCAAGGCAAGAAATGTTTCAAATGAAGGTGGTGTTATTGCCTAAATCTACCTCAGGCTGAAACAAGGCAGAGTTCAGGGTAACATCAAACCACGCTCAGTCTGGTAGCTATCCCTACCAGAACAGGAGAGGGCTCTCTCCGGGTCAATCTCAGTGAAAAGTAATCAATAGGGCTTGAGATGACCGAAATAAAAGCTAATTTTAGGCTAGGTATATAATTGAAGGAGTTTGATTGTGTTTTAGGGGTTTTTTGTTGGATCAAAGGGAAAGGCAGTTTTGGTTGAGGGGATTAGGCCTAGTTTTTTGCAGAGTTCTGATTGGGGCAAGGAAGGCAATAGTTTTTATGCTTTAGATTGAGTGAATGGATGGATCAGACTAGTGAGGATTTGAAGAGGGCAAGAGGGTCTCAAGAGTCCTCCTCAAACAGATGAAAACATGAAAAACTAAACAAAACTGAAGGCAGAGCAAAGCAAACCAATGAATTCTACCTTTATAACTTGTTTGTTCAGTTTAAGAATAAAGGAGAATGAAAATGGTACATATAAACATCAGTGAAATTACAGATACATAGAGGAAAACACCATAAAAAAAAAGAGCCACAAGGATCCCAAAGAGGGCTGCAAACCCTGGTCTATTCCTTTGCCAAAATTACGGAATGTAATGTACAATGAAGTGCTAGCAATCCCAAATGTCCAACCCTGAAAATGACTGAGAAAATACATCATATAGACAAGCCTAACCAATTCCCATGCCTCTAGGGGTCGAGCTCATCATTCTAGGAGTTGTTTCAACCATATCTAAACTAGGAACTAGAAAATAGGCAATGAAACAACTTGCCTCTATATGGTAGGAAACTGATCCATTCACTTACATTTCACTTTTTGGTGAATGAATCTTCTAGAATGAGTAAAAATGTGCAAAAATTACATCATGTACATGAAATTACATCAAGTTAAATAAAAAATTACATGAAAAAGTGAAACTAGCCAAAACTAGGCGAAATTCTGAGCTACTGACTGGAAAATAGGCCAAAATTCTCTATGCGCTGCGCCCAAAATCTCTATGCGTAGCACAAGTTTGGAGCTGATTTTGAGGCCCTTCCCGAAGTCCAAATTAAGCGCATGATAGCTCGTTGAATAGCTCTGCCTGTCTACTTTCTAACCCAAGTGGAATTTCTGGATTGGGTTGCCATTTTCCCCTCCAAAAGTTCAATCTCCCAACACTGTTTCCTGTGTGTGCAAAAAGTGGCAGAAAGGCAATTTTTAGGGTGTTTTTGACCCTTTAGGCAACCTATAACTTGATGAAATCCTTAGGTAATTCATGAGAATGCACAAATTTTGATAACAAATCTAGAAATGTAAAGTTTTCCCCCTGAAGAGCTGCCAATTATAAGCACGCGCCAAGTGGCGCTACGCGTCGGGCAGAAAAACCTGTTTTGTGACCAAAAAATTCAAAAATGACAATTTTTTTTCCAAATTCCTTGAAATTTGGGCTGGAGGTCCCTGATCAAGTACTATGCTCATCCAAAGAAGCTTCAGTCCAGATTTGGAGTTTGTCACACCTTTTACGCCGCCTTAATGCCTTCTTGATGCATGCAGTTCAATGGCAGAATCACTGTCTTGTTATATGATGTATCTGCATCTGTCTCCATGGTGTTGCAAGGTGTATGTTCAGCTTGTCGAAAGTGAGAATGAAAATTTTGGTGCCTTTCGTTTTAATGTTGAATGTGTGTCAAAGGAAAGGGACTGTGGTAAAAATAGGACAGTGGGGACACTGAAGTCTTGTCAAGTGGTACTTTGTCTTTCGAAAGCTTTTGATTTGACAAAATTTGGGAGAAGGGACAACCACTGAACTATTTGGGGAAGTTGAGGTTTTGGGAATTTTTATAAGTGATATGAGAGAGGGAGAGTGATAGGGAATGGTAGGGTTTAGGGATAGAGATAACAGGACTTGGGAGTGAATGACCTTGGGATGTAAGAGAATGGTGTATTGAGGAGATAATGGGATGATAGGATTAAAGTGAGGGAAGGAACAAACAAGGTGGGGGAAAAGGAGTATTTGGCACCAAATTTATTTTCAAAACACCAATTCAAATCCCTAAGGAGCAATCTTTAATAAGAGATTAGGGTTTAAAGTTTGACATTCAAATTCTCCAAACCAATCTCCGAAACCACACCAAACACTATTCAATAGCAATTCAAAGTCTCACTCGAACTTACATGGTGAATAGGAGTTTGAATTGATTTAAAATTTATGGAGCAGTGGCAAAGTTTTTGTGTGTCGGCTCTGTGCGCTGCGCGCACAACCCAGTGCACCGCGTAGGAACAAAATTGCACAGTGTGAAACTGCCCTATGCGCCGCGACCTCCCTTCTGTGCGCTGCGACTGCATTTCAACCACGGTCGGTCCTCCAAAACACTGTTTTCCACTTCCACGACTTGAGTTAGCTCAATGTGATCTCTTGGTGTGTGAATGAACTATTTGAACATGGAAAATATCTTATATATCAATGCATTTTGATTTTTCATTTTGACCAACCCACTTTTGTAATGTTGCAGAACTTTGGCACTTTCACATTTTTAAATATAAACTCTGTTTTTGCTTGTTTCCTCTTTGATTTTTGAGCTGATGATGAATCTTGTCTATCTTTTGCAGGGATAGCTGGCATGGAATTTCGGCAAAGGTGACCAGGACTACGCCTGAAGAATTTGACAGCTGAATTTTTTTGAAAATATACATGGAATTTATTACAAAAGACGAAATTGACGATTTTTCTTCAAAACAGAGTTTTGAAGAAAAATCATGATCAAGAAATATGACAATGAAAATTTGCAATGAAAACTTATTTTAACCTCCCTCATGTGCCTACTGACACTATTAGTCATTTTGAAGACTAAATTTGCAAAACCCTAGACCTAATGAGACTGAAAACCCTAAAAAGACTCCTTGTCAATTTTGAGACCAAACAAGACTATACATGATTGTAAATGACTTGAAACTGATTTTGATGAATAGAATTGGACCAGCAGGTACAAGACATGAGGAACATGAGTAAAAATCTCCCTACCGCCAGAAAATCCATGCCCCCTAACGGAATGCAGATGACTGAACTGAATGAGACACCTAAAATGAAATGCAACAAAATAGATTTTGATCTCTGACGGAGGGATGAAAAGACCGACTCTAACATTGGCTCCAATGGGGATGGTAGCTCCTGGGAGGTGCCAAGAACTGCAGATATTTGGGAGAGCAGACAGTGCCTTCATCCATTGGGCAATGGAGTCAAAACACAAAAACTGACATTATGCAGACTGACTCTAACTCAAGGCTAAAACTGAAAACCATAATAAAATCAAACATGAATAAAACATAACTAACAAACTGGAAAGATGCTCATAATTGAGCTTATTCATCAAACCTACTCTAATTGTTACTTTCACCACCCGATCAAGTGAAATGGAATAGCCAATGCAACCATGTAAGCATCTTGGTTGCTACTTGATTTCTTCCCAAATGCTTTCTGATACGCAGGAAAAGGGAAGAATCGAAAGGTAACTCCCATGGAAACTTGGAATGAAGTTGACTGCTGATAAACTTGCAAAGCATGAATTGACTGGATGACTTCAAGAATACTGCGAAAGGATCTTCATAAACATAGCTTTTGATTTCCATTAACACATTATTGCTCTGATCCAGGTAATCGTCATAGCTGGATATTAAGATTTTCCTCACATCTGTGTTGTCTTTTTTTGGTGACAGCAGTAGGCTATCAAAAGGATCTTGAATTTCGTGAATAACCAAACTCTGTTGCTGATTCCAAACAGAACAAAGTCTCCTTTATCAATCTCCTCACATGACCGCAAACCTTGGTATGGGCTTTGTAATGAAAAATCTGTTAAGTAAGAAAATGAAGGTGACTTTTCAATAAAATTATTATCAAAATTCTTTTCTGGCACATGGTTAGCCAATGGAGAAGAACTTTTACAGCAAACATCATCCAACACACGAGCAATAGGATCATCAAAAACTTGAGAAGACTGCTGCGATGTATCCATTGAAATTGTATGACATCCTACTGGCTGTTCATCTTTTTCTTTAGAGATATTACGAAGATTTTGCTTTATAAACTAAAATGCTTCGAAACAAAAGGGTACAAAATCCTCTTGCATCATTAAATCATGTATTTCAGCTTCCACGCCTTCATTTGTAATCTGACCTTCAATTGCATTTGGTGGTTGCAAATCTAGTGCTAGGGAGGGTTTTGTATCCAAAATGATTTCACCAGTTGTTTCAAGGGAAGATTTCTCATTAACAACTTGCTCAAGAATTTTTCTATCTGTCTCATCCTCAACATTAAATCTCAGAGATTGTTGATTTCCTACAGGCTGCTCATTTGAAGATTTACTATGCAATTTACCCTTCAAAAACTGAAATGATTCAAAGAAAAATGGTACGGAGTCATCTTGTATGATTTGATCATATGTGCCAGCTTCCATGTCCTCATCTGCAACTTGAAAATCAATGGCTTTCGGGGGCTGCAAATCTAAATATGAGAAGTCTTGAACAAGGTTTTTATTGCCCTCAAGATGGTCTAGATCAAGACTCATTGACAGTTGATTTCTGATTGCATGGAAGTTGTCTCTGATGAACTGAAATGAATAAAAACAAAAAGGCAAAGATCCTTCGCTTACTTCAAAATTTGCTACACTTTCCTCATCATTTTCATAGCTGATATGTGATGGCTAATCACTGTACTCAAGCTGCTGAAAGTGAACTTCCTCCTTCCACAAACTAGCTGCTGATTTTTCTGCAAGATTAGCTTCTGTTTGGAGAACATAATCATCATCATATTGATCAAACTGAGGCAAATCATCAGTATAAAAAACATCATCAAGCATACATGTCAAATCAACAGATCTCTCTTCTCCAAGATGATCTACAAAACAATCATTATCAGATCTATGACAACTGGGATAAGAAACAAAATGTTTTGGATTAGCCACTTGTTCATGAACGTCATTTAATTTTTTGCAGTCATTTTCCGCACCATCTCTTCTACTGTGTTTACCAAAAGGTTAAGATTTTCGTCTGAAGGTGTGAGGTGCTCTGCAACATTCTTCTTTTCTTCTTCCTTCAACCTTGCTCTTCGGATCCGCAAATGAGCCTCTACATCTACTGCATTGTTCCGTATTTCTTCAAGTGTTGCAACATTCCTTTCTCTCAACTGAAACTCCATTTTCGGATCAAAGGCACCTGGATAGTGCAAGAGAGTAGATCTAGGAGGAGGTCTTATATCAAATGGTATTAAATAATAGACTCGATTGAATCTAGCGTAAAACTGTTGTACTGTCTTTTAAGCTGGGCATACTCGTCTAAAATAAGGAAAGGGTTCTGTCCGATCACCCACCTGTTGAGGAAAACTTTGACGAACTGCTGGAAATCTGAGATGCTCGCATCAGGCAGGGCTTTGAACAAACTCTTGAATTTGCCTTGCAAAGAAAGAGCAAAAAGTATAATACTAACATCTTCTTCATCAACTTCAAAAAAGTCTAGAAAAGTCTCAACATTCTGCACATGTTGCTCAGCGTTGAGATTGTTACATTCACCATCAAATCTTGGCAAATATAGATGATAATTTGCAGGGAAATCATGGAGAACAGAAGGTAAAACAAGAGGTTTGTATCGATCTAGAATTTTACAAGGTATAGGGTTATGTTCAGTCTTGGTCTCTTGAGGCTCATCAGTTTGAATATGGTCATCACAAGATTCAGAAAAAGGGTCTTGATCTAGCTCAAAAGCATGAAAATCTTTGGTATTCACAATCTTCAAAGGGAAGGAATCAAATGCAGGCCGAGGGTCTTTTCTCAAATACAATATACTTTGCAAATCCTTCTTGACATTCTCGGGAAAAGAGAAGAAATAATTTGTGACAAAGAACAAAATGTCTTGGATGAAATTCCAACTTGAATACCTGATCTTTCCATATTGTCCTTTCATGTCTCTGTTGATCAGGTTCATCCTCCAGTGGAGTCCTTGGATCTGATCTCGAAACTAATTTAGAGTCGCCAGGTGAATGATTTCAGCCTTGCAGTGTCTGATCATTGTCCACCATCAACAATCAGATCTGAACTTGATTAGATCTTACTGAGGAAACCAGATGTTCAGTTCATAAACTAGACCGGAGATTGACTAAAGCAGCATTCATCCACTTTCGCTAATGCAAAGCAAGAGTGTTTCAAAGGCTACCTAGCTAACTTCAGGCTCCGTATGTAGCTTATAAATCAAACAACAAATTTTTCTTCCCCAGTATGGTCGCCACTATGTTATTGCCTAAATCTACCTCAGGCTTAAACAAGGCAGAGTTCAGGGTAACATCAAACCACGCTCAGTCTGGTAGCTAGCCCTACCAGAACAGGAGAGGGCTCTCTCCGGTTCAATCTCAGCGAAAAGTAATCAATAGGGCTTGAGATGACCAAAATAAAAGCTAATTTTAGGCTAGGTATATAAGTGAAGGATTTTGATTGTGTTTTAGGGGTTTTTTGTTGGATCAAAGGGAAAGCCAGTTTTGGTTGTGGGGATTAGGCCTAGTTTTTTGCAGAGTTCTGATTGGGGCAAGGAAGGCAATAGTTTTGATGCTTTAGATTGAGTGAATGGATGGATCAGACCGGTGAGGAGCTGAAGAGGGAAAGAGGGTCTCAAGAGTCCTCCTCAAACAGATGAAAACATGAAAAACTAAACAAAACTGAAGGCAGAGCAAAGCAAACCAATGAATTATACCTTTATAACTTGTTTGTTAAGTTTAAGAAGAAAGGAGAATGAAAATGGTACACATAAACATCAGTGAACTTACAGATACATAGAGGAAAAAACCATCAAAACACAGAGCCACAAGGATCCTAAAGAGGGCTGCAAACCCTGGTATATTCCTTTGCCAAAATTGCAGAATGTAATGTACAATGAAGTGCTAGCAATCCCAAATGTCCAACCCTGAAAATGACTGAGAAAATACATCATATAGACAATCCTAACCCATTCCCATGCCTCTAGGGGTCGAGCTCATCATTCTAGGAGCTGTTTCAACCATATCTAAACTAGGAACTAGAAAATAGGCAATGAAACAACTTGCCTCTATATGCTAGGAAACTGATCCATTCACTTACATTTCACCTTTTGGTGAATGAATCTTCTAGAATGAGTAAAAATGTGCCAAAATTACATCATGGACATGAAATTACATCAAGGTACATCAAAAATTACATGAAAAAGTGAAACTGGCCAAAACTAGGCGAAATTCTGAGCTGCTGAGTGGAAAATAGGCCAAAATTCTCTATGCGCCGCGCCCAAAATCTCTATGCGTAGCACAAGTTTAAAGCTGATTTTGAGGCCCTTCCCGAATTCAAAATTAAGCACATGGTAGCTCGTTCGAAATCTCTGCCTGTCTACTTTCCAACCCAAGTCGAATTTCTGGATTTGGTTGCCATTTGCCCCTCCAAAAGTTCAATCTCCCAACACTGCTTCCTGTGTGTGCAAAAAGTGGCAGAAAGGCAATTGTTAGGGTGTTTTTGACCCTTTAGGCAACCTAGTACTTGATGAAATCCTTAGGTAATTCATGAGCATGCATAAATTTTGATAAAAAATCTAGAAATGTAAATTTTTCCCCCTGAAGGGCTGCCAATTATAAGCGCGCGCCAAGTGGCGCTACGCGTCGGGCAGAAAAACCTGTTTTTTGACCAAAAAATTCAAAAATGACAATTTTTTTTCCAAATTCCTTGAAATTTGGGTTGGAGGTCCCTGATCAAGTGCTATGCTCAGCCAAATAAGCTTCGGTCCAGATTTTGAGTTTGTCACACTTTTTACGCCGCCTCAATGCCTTCTTGATGCATGCAGTTCAGTGGCAGAATCACTGTCTTGTTATATGACGTATCTGCATCCGTCTCCATGGTGTTGCAAGGTGTATGTTCAGCTTGTTGAAAGTTGGAATGCAAATTTTGGTGCCTTTCGTTTTAATGCCGAATGTGTGTCAAAGGAAAGGGACTGTGGGAAAAATAGGACAGTGGGGACACTGAAGTCTTGTCAAGTGGTACTTTGTCTTTCGAAAGCTTTTGATTTGACAAACTTTGGGAGAAGGGACAGCCACTGAACTGTTTGGGGAAGTTGAGGTTTTGGGAATTTTTATAAGTGATATGAGAGAGGGAGAGTGATAGGGAATGGTAGGGTTTAGGGATAGGGATAAAAGGACTTGGGAGTGAATGACCTTGGGATGTAAGAGAATGGTGTATTGAGGAGATAATGGGATGATAGGATTAAAGTGAGGGAAGGAACAAACAAGGTGGGGGAAAAGGAGTATTTGGCACCAAAGTTGTTTTCAAAACACCAATTCAAAACCCTAAGGAGCAATCTTTAATAAGAGATTAGGGTTTAAAGTTTGACATTCAAATTCTCCAAACCAATCTCCGAAACCACACCAAACACTATTCAATAGCAATTCAAAGTCTCACTCGAACTTACATGGTGCATAGGAGGTTGAGTTGATTTAAAATTTATGGAGCAGTGGAAAATTTTTTGTGTGTCGACTCTGTGCGCCGCGCACACTATATGCGGTGCGCAGGAACAAAATTGCACAGTGCGAAACTTCCCTATGCGCCGCGCACTTTATATGCGCCATGACCTCCCTTCCGTGCGCCGCGACTGCATTTCAACCACGGTCGGTCCTCCAAAACACTATTTTCCATTTCCACAACTTGAGTTAGCTCAATGTGATCTCTTGGTGTGTGAATGAACTATTTTAACATGGAAAATATCTTATATATCAATGCATTTTGATTTTTCATTTTGACCAACCCACTTTTGTAATGTTGCAGAACTTTGGCACTTTCACATTTTTAAATATAAACTCTGTTTTTGCTTGTTTCCTCTTTGATTTTTGAGCTGATGATGAATCTTGTCTATCTTTTGTAGGGATAGCTGGCATGTAATTTCAGCAAAGACGACCAGGTCTACGCCTGAAGAATTTGACAGCTGAAAAATTTTGAAAATATACATGGAATTTATTACAAAAGACGAAATTGACGATTTTTCTTCAAAACAGAGTTTTGAAGAAAAGTCATGATCAAGCAATATGACAATGAAATTTTGCAATGAAAACTTATTTGAACCTCCCTCATGTGCCTGCTGACACTATTAGTCATTTTGAAGACTAAATTTCCAAAACCCTAGACCTAATGAGACTGAAAACCCTAAAAAGACTCTTTGTCAATTTTGAGACCAAACAAGACTGTACATGATTGTAAATGACTTGAAAATGATTTTGATGAATAGAATTGGACCAGTAGGTACAAGACATGAGGAACATGAGTAAAAATCTCCCTACCGCCAAAAAATCCATGCCCCCTAACAGAATGCAGATGACTGAACTGAATGAGACACCTAAAATGAAATGTAACAAAATAGTTTTTGATCTCTGACGGAGGGATGAAAAGACCGACTCTAACAGGTGGCACATCTCAAAAGACCAAACTACTGTTTATACTTACTGCTAGGGTATTTCTCCCACCAAGAGGTTTTTTCTTCATTACTTAAAGATGAAAACATGGCAGAACATTAGTCACAGGGAGAAATTGTAAAAATGATTAGTTTGCTGTGTATAGGTGTTAAAAGTCATAAAGTAGGTTCATTTTTCAAATATAGGTGAGAGGTATAGTCTTGGATTCTTCAACAAGGTTATCAAATTGAAAAGAAACTTAAGAGGCCTCCAGCAGTAAAAAGAACAATGTTTTAATCAATTGCCCACCTATAGGACCAAAGAGCCAAAGGAAGACAGTGAGAAAAATAAAAAAGGAAAAAACCTTATAAAGTGGGTTTTGCCTTTAATTTTTATCAAAGGGTATAAAACAGCTCCAATAAAGCATCTCCCATTCACCATTTGGATATTTGCAGAAGGAGTGAGAGTTTTTTTTAATTTTCCGACAGAGTCCTCAGGCAAATTTTTTCGGGCGCTGCGCTCATGTAGTGTCTCCTTGTGCTAATTTCCATTCGGCGTTGAGTTCTTTTCCGGAGGCACTATGTACTTGTAAAAAATGTCGCGTGTAGCCTCTGCACGAAAACCCATTCAGGGTCACCCGACACTGTGCTGCGCTCCTGCCACAACATGGAGCCTCAGCATGAAAACGCGTTAAGGAGGTGACCCGAGCCACCCGACAAAAGTTGTGTTGTGCTCCTGCCACAACGTGCAGCCTCTGCACGAAAACACGATTAGGAGGTAATTTGAGACGCCCGAGAAATGCTGTGTTGTGCTCTTGCCATAGCGTGCAGCCTCTGCCTGATTAGGCATTCAAGAGGTAACCTGAGCCGCTCGACAGAAGTTGTTTTGCGCTCCTGCCACAGTGTGCAGCCTCTGCCCGATTTCATGTTGAGGAGGTGACTCGAGCCGCCTGACAGAAGCTGTGTTGCACTCTTACCACAACATGCAGCCTTTGCATGAAAATACGTTCAGGAGGTGACCCGAGCTGCCCAGGCACGTTTTTTGAGCTAGTTTTTTCTGTTGTGGAGGCATTTAGAGAGGTATTTTGAACTTTTCCTTCATGTTCATGTTTTTCTAAATATAAGGTCACAAAGAAAATTGAAAGTTGACTTAGAGAAGGCAGTGAAATCCTAAAGAAAACACTTAGCCTACACACAGATGGGCCTTGACCTAATTAGAAAACTTCGCCATCTCATTCACCATTGTCACATCATTCTACAAGCAGTGCCAATTCTCTTTAAGGATTTTGAGGCAGGGGTAAAAAAACAAAATTTCTGAAGAAGATAATGTTCACATTGATGAGGCAAGTTAAAAGCCTAAAAAGCAGCAAAGGAAGGAAGGGATGCCAAATAGGTTTGAACCTATAAGCACTGAAGATTTGATACCCTCCCCTACTATTTTTTCCTATTTTCAAGAATTGGGGTTCTATGAATTCTATAAAAATGTACAAAAGATCCAGATTCACCCTCAATTGACCAAGCTCTTTTCCCTAAACCTTCATAATCATCAAGTACACCTATCCGGGGTGAAATTTGAGTTTACCGCCAATGCCATCTCTAGGGCCACTGGAATACCTTGCATAGGAGAAAGGTGGTTCAAACAAATGCATCTGGACCTAAGCCACTATCGCCCATTCTTGAAACCAAGTTTTCAAGATGATTGCAAAACCATGTTCCCCTTCTCTCATCTATTGGACAGATATGTTCTCCTAATGAAGATCATTATGAAATAATTCACCTGCGAGGGCAGGTTCTCCAGAGTCTATTCCTACCACATCAGACTCCTCATGCACTTCACCAAAACCAAGCTGCTACATATGCACCTTTGAAAAAGTATTGAGAAAATGTCTTCCATCATGAAAAAGAGGCCTCCATCCCAACAAATGTAAAGCCTTTTCATCATTCCCTCATCAAAGTGATTTTCTCACACCAACTAGAACAACAAGGCATCCCCTGGGAGGTTTTCATTGCCCATGATGATTTCACAACTCCATAGCCCATCCCTCTGCAAAGTCTACCATCATCATCTCAAAATCCTCCTCACACACCTCCATCACTCTCCACTAACCTTGGTTCATCTTCTTCACATGAATCATTTCCTAAAATAGACCTTCCTCATTCACCTTCCCCTAAGAAATCAGAAAATGAAGAAACCAGTGAGGGAGAGGATGATAAAAATGAAGAAAGCAGTGAAGGAGAGGAAGATGGCCAAGAAGAAAGTGGTGAGGGAGAGGATGATGCAAATGAAGAAAGCAGTGAGGAAGAGGATGATCAAAATGAAGAAAGCAGTCAAAGAGAGGAAGATGGCCAAGAATAAAGTAGAGATGGCCAAGAAGAAAGCAGTGATACAAAAGAAAGTGATAAAAGCAGTGATGAAAATGAAGAAAGCAATGAGGGAGAGGATTATGAAAATGAAGAATGCAGTAAGCCAGATGATGAGAAAAAGGGCCAAAATAGTGGGTCTAAAGGTGAAGAGGATGACTCCAAGGACACAGTGTCAAAGGCAGCTTATCAAGAGGAAAACATTGAGCTACAAAAATACCAAAACAGTGAGCCTAGTGACAGTCAACAAACAAATGACAGTCAAGGAAAAGAAGTAGACAATGAAGAAAGTGACACTGAAAATACAAAGGATAGTTGAGAGGGGACATATGAAAGAAGCAAAGAGGACAAAGAAGACAATGAACAAGATGGAAAAGGCAGCCAAGAAACAAAGTTTGAAAGTGATTTCAATGAGCAAAATAATGAAGATCATGAACCAAGCAATGAATATGATGAACAGGACAGTGAAGAAGAAACCAACCTAGAGAAATCACCTAGTGAAGAATTAAATTACCATCACAGTAAGGGAAAGGCTAATGAGAATGCCCAAGACAGTGACCCTACCAAGATTGCAAACAATGATACAAAGGCTGAGTTAGACAGTGAATACAGTGGGTCAAACGATGAAGAAGAGGAAAGTCATAGAAATGAAAATATACCTAGAAATGATGAAGACACCTCTAGAATTGCAATAATAGAGGATGACAGTCCTAAAGGTCTTGACAGTGATTATGGCATGATAGATAGTTAAACTTCTTATCAAAAAGGTAGTCAAGGGCAAGGTGAAAAGGATGCACCCACAGAGATCATCCATAAGGAAAAATGCAGTCCTAAAGTCACTTATGATCAATGTTTGCAAGTGGAACTTTTTGTACCTTTCCCCATTACCTATCAAAGAGGAGTGAGGCATGTGTTTGCTGCCTTCAAAGGGCAACGGGCCATGTCATTGACAAAGGTAAACAACAAGTAAAACAGGAAGAAGATAATCATGAAGATGAGAGAGAATATGAGCTCATTCACATAGACAGTGATGAGGAAAATGAAACAAGAATTGAAAACTCTCTCCTACAAGACAGGAATACATAGATCAGGGATTTGGAAGCTGAATTAGAGAGAGCTAAGGATGTCATTCATTTCTAACAAATGCAGAACAAACAAATGAGTGGCCAGCAATCCATCTATGAAGCAAGGGCGCTCAAATACCGAAAAGAGGCTCAAAGAGCATAGGTAAAGTTGGAGGAGTAAATGGGCGCCTATGAAGAAAGTGAGGTTGAGGAGGGTCAGTCTAGAAGGAGGCCTAGAACTATGGGTCTAAGAAAGGATTTGGCACAAGAAAGGGAGCAAGAATCAGCCCAAGCGCAAAAATTTCCCCTCACTGAACTCCTTGCCATAGAAATTGCACATAACATGGAATCATGTCTTGAAAGGGCAAACATACATCTTGAGACCAAACTGGAGAATGCCAACAGAGATTTGAACTTGCAAAGAAGAATGACTGAGCACTATAAACAAAGAAACCACTTTGCAAGGAAGAAACTCAAAACTGCCCAAAATGAGGGCCCATAAACAAAAGATGAAAAATACAAAGCTAGGCTTGGTATTTGGGCCCAAGCTTCTCTACAGGTCTCTAGGGACCCATAAGGCACCTAACTACCAATTTTGAGAGAAATTGAACAATTTTTTGTTTTTTGCAAATTGAGGCTAGGAGCGCAACACACCCTGTGCTGCGCTTTTTCCCAGGGAATCTTCAAAAGGATAGGTTTAAATTTTTGGATTCCCCATCATTAGAGGAGTATGCTCAAAAAATTTCAGCTCAATTGGAGTTTTTTTGACCCCCCAAAAGGGTCAAAAACACTCAAATTTTCACCTCTCTGCCCACTCTTCTAAGCATGTGCTACGCTCCCGGAAGTCTCAGAGTTTTCACTTTTTGGGAAACTTGCAGAGGTATTATTGAAGAAATAAAGGAATATCTGGAACGTAGACTTCAATGGATTTCCAAGGAGCCATCACGAAGCCTTTTCTGACATCGGGAAGGCCTCCAAAACACTATTGCAAAAAGGCCTATTTTTGTGCTGCACTCTTGGCATAATTTCAGAGTTTGACACAGTGTGTTGCGCTCCTGTGGGTGACTGGACAAAATGTGCGTTTAGCAAGTTTTAAAATGCATGTCAGGCCTAAAATTCAATTTAATTTCTATTTATAGTCAGAAAATATATTTGTTAGATATTTTTGTGCCTTGGGCTTTGCAAAGCCTCAAGGACAACTTAGGATATTTCTTGTTGGCCAATAGGCTTCTAGATACTCTCTTTGGTTTTCCTCTTCCTTGATTGTTATATAAGGCATGAGGATTCATTGTAAACAGTTGGGAACTTGATGTGTTAAGAGAAATACATGATTTTTGAAATTTGAAGAACAATTTAGTGTTGTGGAGCTTGTGGATGGATTACCTTGATTGATGGTGATGAAGGTTTGCTTACAGGATCCTTGAGTCTAGTTAATGGTGATGTATCTCTCATATGTTCATGTTTTTTCTTGTTTTCCATATGTCCATCTTTCTATTTTGCAATAGCTCAGAAAAGTATATGATGAGAAATGTTTTTTGAGGCACCTAAGTCCTCTTGTTAGCTATTGTTTTCATGTTTTCTACTACTAGGTTAGCTTAAAGAAATTTTCATTGCTCCTTAGGCCCACCTAAGCTTGTCTATTTCATTATTTGATTATTATGCTAGTTTATAAACATGATTCATGGTAAGCCCTACTTGTTTAATGCTATCTAACTCTGTCTTGAAATCTCTCTTTGATGTATTGATTGATAAGTTAAGTCAAAGAGGTCTTGTTTCGATCTTGCCCTTTGAATAGGCTTATCAGTTTGCCTAGAAGTTCTTTATAGTTTAATGAATGATGTTTAGGCATTCCCTCTTCATTTATTAATGCTATCCGTTTCTTATATGTTTTCAAATCTTGAAAGTTGAATATTGAAGTTAGATAAGTTGTCTTGCTTCCATGTTCTACTGGATTGTTTATCTTCAGTGTTTATTTGTTTAAAAGTATTGTCACTGAGTAAATGGTGTGCCCTATCTCATGATTAGTATCTTTTTATTATCAATATTAAATACCTCCCTATTCATAGGTATTTGACAAAGAATTCTTAACTGCCCTTTGCCCTACCTTGGTTCCCAAACTTATTGTCCATTTCACCTCACACATAAACTTAAAGATCCATTGACTACACTAGATTTTCCCTGTGATGTACTGAGATTCTCTATCGAGATATCAATAAATTCATAGACTCCATTGCCCAATTGATTTGATAAGCTCTCACTCCACGTATCCTCCTTGATCATCTTACCCCAACCCAAAACAAACAAACAAACCTATACTTAACAACTAGCCTAAAATCAATCATCCAAAGCGAACAATTTCACATCCTTCACATAATAGAGAAAGCCCTCTCTGAGTCTAGGAAGGCTAGGTCCTAGGACTGGAATGACTGGTCTGATGTTACCCTATCATTTGGTTTTCCAATCTGCCAAATCACGGGACACTAACATAATGGCGATCACGGTGGGACCTTCTGAGTATATAGTTGCCTGAACACCTCTTAAGACTCTTTAGACCCTCAAGTTTGACTGATAGTATCTGGTGGTTCATATTCCACCTCATCGCCACACTAACATAATGGTGATCACGATGAGACCTTCTAAGTATATAGTTGGATGAACACCTCTTAAGACTCTTTAGACCCTCAAGTTTGACTGATAGTATCTGGTGGTTCATCTGCCACCTCATCGCCACACTAACATAATGGTGATTGCTAGACTCAGTCTTGTCAGTCCTTTGTCAGAGTCAAATTCACCAAAGTTCATTTCTCGTCATTTGCAGTCATTGATGTTACTGGGGTCCAGAAAAGAGTCATTTCACTTTATAGGTCTAGGGTGTCTTCAAAATGTTGAATAATGCCCGCAGGCCATGAGGATGTCTTCAGTGAGTTTTTATTTCAAGATTGTTATCGTCAATAATACCAGATTGATTCTTCTTCAAAACCCTGTTTTGAAGAAGAAATCGTCAAAATGTGTTTTTAAATATGTAATTTGTCAAAGTGTTTCAAGTTATACAGCTCTTCAATGGCAGCAGCTTTAGCAGCTCCTATCCCTGCAAAAGCACAAACAGAAAGAACATCATCAGCACAAATAGACAAAGAAAAATCAAACAAAACAGAGTTTCAATGTCAAAGTGTCAAAAGGATGCTCAAATCTCAGAGAAAACGTATATGAAGATGAAAGCCTTTGATCAAAGGCAACTTGCAGCATTGGCAGAAAACAAGGATTTCCAAGAGGGTCCTTCTCAGGACCACTAACTGATTCAAAAGAAAGAACTCCAAAGAAATCAAGACAGTGCAATTGCGAAAATTCTCGCTGCCTGAAATTATAGTGTGAATGCTTCACATCTGGGATTTCCTGTGATGGATGTAATTGTTTGAATTGTTATAACAATGTGGACCATGAAACTGTGAGAAAAGTCTGCTTTCTTTCAGCAATTTAGAGACAATGAAGTTGAATTTGCTCCCTTTGAAAAGTCTTCCCGCTTTGAACAATTTGGAGAGCATGCATATGGTCATATTGACCGTACAAGGAAGCTTTTAAAATATGTAGAAGCAGCATGTGGACTGAAACTTTCTATTACTGGTGCACTTGGATTCAGAACAATTCATCAGACAGAAACAAAGGCTCAAATGGTTCTTGTAGCAGCTTCTTTGGATAACAAAGATCAGTTGAGAAATACTCTGGTAGATGATAGGAGTAAAATTCCTTAGGTTTATGAAATGAAAGATGGTGGAATTGCAACAACATTTGGGCGGGCTATTATAATGCCAAATTTGAAACCTCCAATCACCATTGTTGCTGCTGCCATTGCATATCAGGAAAAGGATAAATAATGATTTACCACCAAACAGCAATTTTACTCCTCTGATGACTCTACACCTGACAGATAACACGAGCCCCGATGAAATAAAGCTTGCTAAGGAAAGTGGAACAATTTTTGGTGTGAAGTTGTATCCAGCAGGAGCTACTACAAATTCGGAGGACGGTGTGACAAATCTATTTGGAAAATGCATGTTTGTCCTTCAAGAAATGATGGAATATGGACTGCCTTTGCTGGTTCATGGAGAGGTATCTGATCATAATGTTGATGTCTTTGATCGTGAAAAGGTCTTCATTGATACTATATTAAAACCATTGGTTGATAAATTACCACGTCTTAAAATTTGGTTTGCCAAGAGAAATCGACTTCAGTTGTGAAAGGCCAAGACTGTGTGTTTTGGAAGCTCAGATTGTGCGTTGAAGGCTGCGCAACGCATTGGGAGAAGGCGCGGCGCACCCACTGTGCACAGCGCATTGGGCGTGTTTTCTCAGTGTAAAATTGGTTTGGTGCGGCGCATCTAGGTGGCGCGGCGCACTGGGTTTGTGCGCGGCGCACAGGCGTGAAATGCAAATTTTTGTCATTTCCTCCAAATTCTTCAAACGGTTCGATCAATATTTAGCTAGACCTTGTTTCAAATGGCTCGGTATTGAGTTTCGTCATCCATATTTATAGCCTCCTTATGCGGGAAACATGGAGTTCAACCAAACAGAAAACCGACTGTGATGTTAATGTTTTTCTTTCAAATAGAGGTTTAAAGTATCTGTGGGCCAGATATAGAGTTTTACAGTACTTCTTTTTAACTTGGTATGGTCATTTCTCTGAAAGAACGAGAGAATTCTTGCAAAGGCAGTTTGAATGTAAGTTTTGAGAGGCAAGTGAAAAGGCTTGCTGCGTGGATTTTCACTATGTTCCATTATATATGAGCGGAAAAACATGTCTACATCAAAACGAAAGCGCCCCAAATGTTGCGAGGGATGCTAATTATAAAAATTGGTTTTTATCCGAACAGCAAAAGGGAAAGTGGTAGTCAAAGTCAAAAGCCAGAATTTAAACAAAGGATATCCACCGTGGCAAAAAGATAGGTTCGATTTCCCATTTTGGTCTTCAGTTACGATTTCAAAGGCTCTGCATTACAGTTTCTACATTCTAATTGGTTATCAACAGATTTCACACGTAGCGCTGCCCCTTTTCAGAACAGATGGACAAGTCCTTTGCTATCTTCATGATTTTAGTTTGAAACAACTCCCTCATTTTTGGTTGATTTGTTTTCTCATGGAGGAGTTTATTTATTTGTATTGTAAAACATTTGTAAAGGGGGGAGAGTTCTGGGAAACATAGGTGAGATAACAGAGAGCTTCATTGTACAGCTTTGACAGAGGAATAATGAAAGGTTGCAGCTCTGGTTTATAAGATTCTTGTGGTACGAATTTAGCAAATATGTCTTTCTTTCTGTTTCATATGTATTTTGTAATCTTTCATAGTTCATTCATAATCGTTTCTAGTTGAATTCTTTACAGTAAGGGAGGTAGAACCCAATTTATTTTCTCTTCCTTGAGGGAGCGTTCAGTATTTGTGTAATTTTCTTCTGTTGGAAAGGATTCATTGTTTAATGCCCTTTTCAGCTTTCTTAAACAGTCTTTACATTCCATTTAATTTAAATTTAATTGTTAAACTTCATTCCTATCTCGCCTTATGAAATACCCTGTACCTTTGATTAAATCTCTGCTCATGCTGTTCCTTAGTCCCATACAGCCCAGAAAACCTAATAATTCATCAAAAAACCCCTTTCCTATCTATTTACTAGCCTAAAATTAGTTCCCATTTTAAGTCATCTCGCACCCTATTGCTCATTTTATCGAGATTGACTGGAGAGAGCCCTCTCCTGTCCTCGTAGGGCTAGCTACGAGGCTGAGCTTGGTTTGATTTTGCCTTGAACCTTGCCTTCTTTAGCCTGAGGCAGATTCGAGCGCTAACATAGTGGCGACCATACTGGGGAATTCCTCCCCAGTAAGTGTATCAGGTTCAGATCTGATCGTTGATGGTGAACAACGATCAGACATCAGAAGGCTGAAATCATTCACCTGGCGACTTCATTCACTGAACAATCCAAAAATCAATCCTTCATGGTGACTTCACTGCAGGGAGATCAGTAGCTGTGAGATTTTCAAGATGGATCGAGTTGCAAGAAGATATGCTCCCATGAGCCGAGATCACATTCCAAGTTTTCCGAATAAGATGCCCAAGGTAGATTGGTCAAGGAATCTTCCTACGTTTAACGATCATGGTAAGAAAGATGTTGCTTTACATCTGGTTAGATTTCACATGCATATTCGCAAGTTGAAGGTGGATTTTCCTGAAGATTGCTTGATGAAGATATTCCTAGCCACTCTGGAAGGTGAAGCCCAATCTTGGTATGAAAATTTGCCGCTGGCCTGTATTTACTGTTTAAAGGATTTTCATGCCCTGTTTATTGAAAGATATCAAGCATCTTATCCATCATTAAATTTAGTTCATGACTGTTGCAAACATGCTTCTACTTTTATTGAAAGTCTTGAGAAATATTATGAAGATGATAATTTCATGGATGATGAGATCATGGAAGTCCTGTATGAAAATCCATTTCAGCAGCATAAAGACGATCATGAAAATTTGCAGCAAGATCAAGATTTTAGTGCAGTAGAGGATGAAGGAATTTTGCATCTTGACAGTCAACAGGAATTACATGAAATAGATCAGCAGTATGAGGAAAATCTGTATACTCCTTCACTTGAAATCAATGAAGACAATCACTGTATGAGGCAAAGGAAACAAAGGGTATTATCTCCTCTATCTGAAGACGAGATAGATCAACTCTTGAACGGTCCTGTTCCAGCTCAAGTTAACGCAGATCTGCATTGTGCACATGGTCAAGAAGGTGATGGTGCAGCTTCTTCCTTTTCTGAAAAGGATGACAGTCCTGTAAGCAGCTTTATAGATCATCAGGTTGAAGATGTCTATATGGCTGAAAGTGATGAATGAGAAAGTGTCGTTTCAGATCTGTCAATAGAAGAAGACAGCATGCAGGGAAGTCAAGTTTCAATTTCAGAAAGTGATAATGTCCAGTCAGGTATTCCAGATCCAGATTTAGATTGTGTTGACCAAGAATACCTTGTGTTGGATCCCATCAAGGAGCATTCTGCTGTTGAGATTATCTGGAATGCAGAAGACACCGTTATGGATCCAAGTGTTTTCAGTTCATTAGAACACAGCCTTCATGAAGAAGCAATCGAGTCAGTTCATGAAAAACAAGATGAGATCTTCGTTCAAGTAAGTGAAAAAGTTTCCTTGGATGAATCGTTGGTAGATGATAGAAATGTCATTTTTGCGCTTCAAGAATCATCTGAAATTTATTTTTTCATGATTGAGGAATGTAATGAGAATCTGGCTGTCATATCATATGAAAATGACCTACAGTATATTCAAACTACAGAAGATCAGACCATTCAGGATTTCCATTCAGATTCTTCTTCATATGTCTCATGTGTTGAAATGTTTTTACAAGAGGAGATCTGCTCATCTACTTGTTCAGAGTTTTTTGAAGCCCAAGAACATGATGAAGGAAGATCAGAAGCAGGAGAAAAAGACACCTTGTTCTTTCAGCAAGAGGTAAATCTTCATGTTTTTCAGGATCCAATGGCCAATCTGTTGCAGTCAGCTATGAAGGTGAATATTGCAGTAGTCAGTGATGAAGGACATCATGGTCAATTATTTTTTTTGATGCCCAGTTACCAGTATTTATTGTTGACCAGGAAATCTGATCAGGGAAATAAATCAAGAAGGCATCTGCTTGATTGGTTACATTGGCATTATGATATAGTTTGATGGTATATGGTCTTGTAAGAAACACAGGTGGTTATATACTGCCATCAAGTTTTAAGTTGTAAGTTCAGGTCTTGAGTTAGTTTGCTAGAGTCAAGTTTTTTCCGTCATTTCAATTTGCATCGAATTAGTTTGAGTCGAATTTCCAGTCAATAAATTAGTCATGTCGATTTCTTGCAATAATGGATTCCATAGCCCAATGGATGGAGGCACTGTCTGCTCTCCCAAAGATCTGCAGTTCTTGGCACCTCCAAGAAGCGGCAGCTGCCATCCCCATTGGAGCCAATGTTAGACTCAGTCTTGTCAGTCCTTTGTCAGAGTCAAATTCACCAAAGTTCATTTCTCGTCATTTGCAGTCATTGATGTTACTGGGGTCCAGAAAAGAGTCATTTCACTTTCTAGGTCTAGGGTGTCTTCAGAACGTTGAATAATGCCCGCAGGCCATGAGGATGTCTTCAGTGAGTTTTTATTTCAAGATTGTTATCGTCAATAATACCAGATTGATTCTTCTTCAAAACCCTGTTTTGAAGAAGAAATCGTCAAAATATGTTTTTAAATATGTAATTTGTCAAAGTGTTTCAATTTGTACAGCTCTTCAATGGCAGCAGCTTTAGCAGCTCCTATCCCTGCAAAAGCACAAACAGAAATAACATCATCAGCACAAAGAGACAAAGAAAAATCAAACAAAACAGAGTTTCAATGTCAAAGTGTCAAAAGGATGCTCAAATCTCAGAGAAAACTTATATGAAGATGAATGCCTTTGATCAAAGGCAACTTGTAGCATTGGGAGAAAGCAAGGATTTCCAAGAGGGTCCTTCTCAGGACCACTAACTGATTCAAAAGAAAGAACTCCAAAGAAATCAAGACAGTACAATTGCGAAAATTCTCGCTGCCTGAAATTATAGTGTGAATGCTTCGCATCTGGGATTTGCTGTGATGGATGTAATTGTTTGAATTTTTATAACAATGTGGACCATGAAACTATGAGAAAATTCTGCTTTCTTTCAGCAATTTAGAGACAATGAAGTTGAATTTTCTCCCTTTGAAAAGTCTTCCCGCTTTGAACAATTTGGAGAGCATGCATATGGTCATATTGACTGTACAAGGAAGCTTTTAAAATATGTAGAAGCAGCATGTGGACTGAAACTTTCTATTACTGGTGCACTTGGATTCAGAACAATTCATCAGACAGAAACAAAGGCTCAAATGGTTCTTGTAGCAGCTTCTTTGGATAACAAAGATCAGTTGAGAAATACTCTGATAGATGATAGGAGTAAAATTCCTTAGGTTTATGGCAGAAGTGAACTTTTTCCTGACAGTTATGGAGACAGTGATATATTATTAGCTCCAAAATTAATTTATGAAATGAAAGATGGTGGAATTGCAACAACATTTGGGCGGGCTATTATAATGCCAAATTTGAAACCTCAAATCACCACTGTTGCTGCTGCCATTGCATATCAGGAAAGGATAAATAACGCTTTACCACCAAACAGCAATTGTACTCCTCTGATGACTCTACACCTGACAGATAACATGAGCCCCGATGAAATAAAGCTTGCTAAGGAAAGTGGAACAATTTTTGGTGTGAAGTTGTATCCAGCAGGAGCTACTACAAATTCGGAGGACGGTGTGACCGATCTATTTGGAAAATGCATGCCTGTCCTTCAAGAAATGATGGAATATGGACTGCCTTTGCTGGTTCATGGAGAGGTATCTGATCATAATGTTGATGTCTTTGATCGTGAAAAGGTCTTCATTGATACTATATTAAAACCATTGGTTGATAAATTACCACGTCTTAAAATTTGGTTTTCCAAGAGAAATCGACTTCAGTTGTGAAAGGCCAAGACTGCGTGTTTTGGAAGCTCAGATTGTGCGTTGAAGGCTGCGCGATGCGTTGGGAGAAGGCGCGGCACACCCACTGTGCGCGGCGCATTGGGCGTGTTTTCTCAGTGTAAAATTGGTCTGGTGCGGCGCATCCAGGTGGCGCAGCGCACTGGGTTTGTGCGCGGCGCACAGGCCTGAAATGAAATTTTTTGTCATTTCCTCCAAATTCTTCTAACGGTTCGATCAATCTTTAGCTAGACCTTGTTTCAAATGGCTCGGTATTGAGTTTCGTCATCCATATTTATAGCCTCCTTATGCGGGAAACATGGAGTTCAACCAAACGGAAAACCGACTGTGATGTTAATGTTTTTCTTTCAAATAGAGGTTTAAAGTATCTGTGGGCCAGATATAGAGTTTTACAGTACTACTTTTTAACTTGGTATGGTCATTTCTCTGAAAGAACGAGAGAATTCTTGCAAAGGCAGTTTGAATGTAAGTTTCGAGAGGCAAGTGAAAAGGCTTGCTGCGTGGATTTTCACGATGTTCCATTATATATGAGCGGAAAAAAATGTCTACATCAAAACGAAAGCACCCCAAATGTTGCGAGGGATGCTAATTATAAAAATTGGTTTTTATCCGAACAGCAAAAGGGAAAGTGGCAGTCAAAGTCAAAAGCCAGAATTTAAACAAAGGATATCCACCGTGGAAGAAAGATAGGTTCGATTTCCCATTTTTGTCTTCAGTTACGATTTCAAAGGCTCTGCATTACAGTTTCTGCATTCTAATTGGTTATCAACAGATTTCACACGTAGCGCTGCCCCTTTTCAGAACAGATGGACAACTCCTTTTCTATCTTCATGATTTTAGTTTGAAACAACTCCCTCATTTTTGGTCGATTTGTTTTCTCATGGAGGAGTTTATTTATTTGTATTGTAAAACATTTGTAAAGGAGGGAGAGTTCTGGGAAACATAGGTGAGATAACATAGAGCTTCATTGTACAGCTTTGACAGAGGAATAATGAAAGTTTGCAGCTCTGGTTTATAAGATTCTTGTGGTACGAATTTAGCAAATGTGTCTTTCTTTCTGTTTCATATGTCTTTTGTAATGTTTCATAGTTCATTCATAATCGTTTCTAGCTGAATGCTTTACAGTAAGGGAGGTAGAACCTTATTTATTTTCTCTGCCTTGAGGGAGCGTTCAGTATTTGTGTAATTCTCTTCTGTTGGAAAGGATTCATTGTTTAATGCCCTTTTCAGCTTTCTTAAACAGTCTTTACATTCCATTTAATTTCAGTTTAATTGTTAAACTTCATTCCTATCTTGCCTTATGAAATACCCTGTACCTTTGATTAAATCTCTTCTCATGTTGTTCCTTAGTCCCATACAGCCCAGAAAACCTAATCATTCATCAAAAAACCCCTTTCCTATCTATTTACTAGCCTAAAATTAGTTCCCATTTTAAGTCATCTCGCACCCTATTGCTCATTTTATCGAGATTGACTGGAGAGAGCCCTCTCCTGTCCTCGTAGGGCTAGCTACGAGGCTGAGCTTGGTTTGATGTTGCCTTGAACCTTGCATTCTTCAGCCTGAGGCAGATTCGAGCACTAACATAGTGGCGACCATACTGGGGAATTCCTCCCCGGTAAGTGTATCAGGTTCAGATCTGATCGTTGATGGTGAACAACGATCAGACATTAGAAGGCTGAAATCATTCACCTGGCGACTTCATCAACTGAACAATCCAGAAATCAATCCTTCATGGTGACTTCACTGCAGGGAGATCAGTAGCTGTGAGATTTTCAAGATGGATCGAGTTGCAAGAAGATATGCTCCCATGAGCCGAGATCACATTCCAGGTTTTCCGAATAAGATGCCCAAGGTATATTGGTCAAGGAATCTTCCTACGTTTAACGATCATGGTAAGAAAGATGCTGCTTTACATCTGGTTAGATTTCACATGCATATTCGCAAGTTGAAGGTAGATTTTCCTGAAGATTGCTTGATGAAGATATTCCTGGCCACTTTGGAAGGTGAAGCCCAATATTGGTATGAAAATTTGCCGCTGGCCTGTATTTATTGTTTAAAGGATTTTCATGCCCTGTTTATTGAAAGATATCAAGCATCTTATCCATCATTAAATTTAGTTCATGACTGTTGCAAACATGCTTCTACTTTTATTGAAAGTCTTGAGAAATATTATGAAGATTATAATTTCATGGATGATGAGATCATGGAAGTCCTGTATGAAAATCCATTTCAGCAGCACAAAGACGATCATGAAAATTTGCAGCAAGATCAAGATTTTAGTGCAGTAGAGGATGAAGGAATTTTTCATCTTGACAGTCAACAGGAATTACATGAAATAGATCAGCAGTATGAGGAAAGTCTGTATACTCCTTCACTTGAAATCAATGAAGACAATCACTATATGAGGCAAAGGAAACAAAGGGTATTATCTCCTCTATCTGAAGACGAGATAGATCAACTCTTGAACGGCCCTATTCCAGCTCAAGTTAACGCAGATCTGCAGTGTGCACATGGTCAAGAAGGTGATGGTGCAGCTTCTTCCTTTTCTGAAAAGGATGACAGTCCTGTAAGCAGCTTTATAGATCAGCAGGTTGAAGATGTCTATATGGCTGAAAGTGATGAAAGAGAAAGTGTCATTTTAGATCTGTCAATAGAAGAAGACAGCATGCAGGGAAGTCAAGTTTCAATTTCAGAAAGTGATAATGTCCAGTCAGGTATTCCAGATCCAGATTTAGATTGTGTTGACCAAGAATACCTTTTTTTGAATCCCATCAAGGAGCATTCTGCTGTTGAGATTATCTGGAATGCAGAAGACATAGTTATGGATCCAAGTGTTTTCAGTTCATTAGAACACAGCCTTCATGAAGAAGCAATCCAGTCAGTTCATGAAAAACAAGACGAGATCTTCGTTCAAGTAAGTGAAAAAGTTTCCTTGGATGAATCCTTGGTAGATGATAGAAATTTCATTTTTGCGCTTCAAGAATCATCTGAAATTTATTTTTTCATGATTGAGGAATGTAATGAGAATCTGGCTGTCATATCATATGAAAATGACCTACAGTATATTCAAACTACAGAAGATCAGACCATTCAGGATTTCCATTCAGATTCTTCTTCATATGTCTCATGTGTTGAAATGTTTTTACAAGAGGATATCTGCTCATCTACTTGTTCAGAGTTTTTTGAAGCCCAGGAACATGATGAAGGAAGATCAGAAGCAGGAGAAAAATACACCTTGTTCTTTCAGCAAGAGGTAAATCTTCATGTTTTTCAGGATCCAATGGCCAATCTGTTGCAGTCAGCCGTGAAGGTGAATATTGCAGTAGTCAGTGATGAAGGACATCATGGTCAATTATGTTTTTTGATGCCCAGTTACCAGTATTTATTGTTGACCAGGAAATCTGATCAGGGAAATCAATCAAGAAGGCATCTGCTTGATTGGTTACATTGGCATTATGATATAGTTTGATGGTATATGGTCTTGTAAGAAACACAGGCGGTTATATATTGCCATCAAGTTTTAAGTTGTAAGTTCAGGTCTTGAGTTAGTTTGCTAGAGTCAAGTTTTTTCCGTCATTTCAGTTTGCATCGAATTAGTTTGAGTCGAATTTCCAGTCAATAAATTAGTCGTGTCGATTTCTTGCAATAATGGATTCCATAGCCCAATGGATGGAGGCACTGTATTCTCTCCCAAAGATCTGCAGTTCTTGGCACCTCCAAGAAGCGGCAGCTGCCATCCCCATTGAAGCCAATGTTAGACTCAGTCTCGTCAGTCCTCTGTCAGAGTCAAATTCACCAAAGTTCATTTCTCGTCATTTGCAGTCATTGATGTTACTGGGGTCCAGAAAAGATTCATTTCACTTTCTAGGTCTAGGGTGTCTTCAGAACGTTGAATAATGCCCGCAGGCCATGAGGATGTCTTCAGTGATTTTTTATTTCAAGATTGTTATCGTCAATAATACCAGATTGATTCTTCTTCAAAACCCTGTTTTGAAGAAGAAATCGTCAAAATGTGTTTTTAAATATGTAATTTGTCAAAGTGTTTCAAGTTGTACAGCTCTTCAATGGCAGCAGCTTTAGTAGCTCCTATCCCTGCAAAAGCACAAACAGAAATAACATCATCAGCACAAAGAGACAAAGCAAAATCAAACAAAACAGAGTTTCAATGTCAAAGTGTCAAAAGGATGCTCAAATCTCAGAGAAAACTTATATGAAGATGAAAGCCTTTGATCAAAGGCAACTTGCAGCATTGGTAGAAAGCAAGGATTTCCAAGAGGGTCCTTCTCAGGACCACTAACTGATTCAAAAGAAAGAACTCCAAAGATATCAAGACAGTGCAATTGCGAAAATTCTCGCTGCCTGAAATTATAGTGTGAATGCTTCGCATCTGGGATTTGCTGTGATGGATGTAATTGTTTGAATTGTTATAACAATGTGGACCATGAAACTGTGAGAAAAGTCTGCTTTCTTTCAGCAATTTAGAGACAATGAAGTTGAATTTGCTCCCTTTGAAAAGTCTTCCCGCTTTGAACAATTTGGAGAGCATGCATATGGTCATATTGACCGTACAAGGAAGCTTTTAAAATATGCAGAAGCAGCATGTGGACTGAAACTTTCTATTACTGGTGCACTTGGATTCAGAACAATTCATCAGACAGAAACAAAGACTCAAATGGTTCTTGTAGCAGCTTCTTTGGATAACAAAGATCAGTTGAGAAATACTCTGGTAGATGATAGGAGTAAAATTCCTTAGGTTTATGGCAGAAGTGAACTTTTTCCTGACATTTATGGAGACAGTGATATATTATTAGCTCCAAAATTAATTTATGAAATGAAAGATGGAGGAATTGCAACAACATTTGGGCGGGCTATTATAATGCCAAATTTGAAATCTCCAATCACCACTGTTGCTACTGCCATTGCATATCAGGAAAGGATAAATAATGCTTTACCACCAAACAACAATTTTACTCCTCTGATGACTCTACACCTTACAGATAACACGAGCCCCGATGAAATAAAGCTTGCTAAGGAAAGTGGAACAATTTTTGGTGTGAAGTTGTATCCAGCAGGAGCTACTACAAATTCGGAGGACGGTGTGACAGATCTATTTGGAAATTGCATGCCTGTCCTTCAAGAAATGATGGAATATGGACTGCCTTTGCTGGTTCATGGAGAGGTATCTGATCATAATGTTGATGTCTTTGATCGTGAAAAGGTCTTCATTGATACTATATTAAAACCATTGGTTGATAAATTACCACGTCTTAAAATTTGGTTTGCCAAGAGAAATCGACTTCAGTTGTGAAAGGCCAAGACTGTGTGTTTTGGAAGCTCAGATTGTGCGTTGAAGGCTGCGCGACGCGTTGGGAGAAGGCGCGGCGCACCCACTGTGCGTGGCGCATTGGGCACGTTTTCTCAGTGTAAAATTGGTCTGGTGCGGTGCATCCAGGTGACGCGACGCACTGGGTTTGTGCGCGGCGCACAGGCCTGAAATGCAAATTTTTGTCATTTCGTCCAAATTCTTCAAACGGTTCGATCAATCTTTAGCTAGACCTTGTTTCAAATGGCTCAGTATTGAGTTTCGTCATCCATATTTATGGCCTCCTTATGCAGGAAACATGGAGTTCGACCAAACGGAAAACCGACTGTGATGTTAATGTTTTTCTTTCAAATAGAGGTTTAAAGTATCTGTGGGCCAGATATAGAGTTTTACAGTACTGCTTTTTAACTTGGTATGGTCATTTCTCTGAAAGAACGAGAGAATTCTTGCAAAGGCAGTTTGAATGTAAGTTTCGAGAGGCAAGTGAAAAGGCTTGCTGCGTGGATTTTCACGATGTTCCATTATATATGAGCGGAAAAACATGTCTACATCAAAATGAAAGTGCCCCAAATGTTGCGAGGGATGCTAATTATAAAAATTGGTTTTTATCCGAACAGCAAAAGGGAAAGTGGCAGTCAAAGTCAAAAGCCAGAATTTAAACAAAGGATATCCACCGTGGCAGAAAGATAGGTTCGATTGCCCATTTTGGTCTTCAGTTACGATTTCAAAGGCTCTGCATTACAGTTTCTGCATTCTAATTGGTTATCAACAGATTTCACATGTAGCGCTGCCCCTTTTCAGAACAGATGGAAAACTCCTTTGCTATCTTCATGATTTTAGTTTGAAACAACTCCCTCATTTTTCGTCGATTTGTTTTCTCATGGAGGAGTTTATTTATTTGTATTGTAAAACATTTGTAAAGGGGGGAGAGTTCTGGGAAACATAGGTGAGATAACAGAGAGCTTCATTGTATAGCTTTAAAAGAGGAATAATGAAAGGTTGCAGCTCTGGTTTATAAGATTCTTTTGGTACGAATTTAGCAAATGTGTCTTTCTTTCTGTTTCATATGTCTTTTGTAGTGTTTCATAGTTCATTCATAATCGTTTCTAGCTGAATGCTTTACAGTAAGGGAGGTAGAACCCAATTTATTTGCTCTGCCTTGAGGGAGCGTTCAGTATTTGTGTAATTTTCTTCTGTTGGAAAGGATTCATTGTTTAATGCCCTTTTGAGATTTCTTAAACAGTCTTTACATTCCATTTAATTTCAATTTAATTGTTAAACTTCATTCCTATCTCGCCTTATGAAATACCCTGTACCTTTGATTAAATCTCTGCTCACGCTGTTCCTTAGTCCCATACAGCCCAGAAAACCTAATCATTCATCAAAAAACCCCTTTCCTATCTATTTACTAGCCTAAAATTAGTTCCCATTTTAAGTCATCTTGCACCCTATTGCTCATTTTATCGAGATTGACTGGAGAGAGCCCTCTCCTGTCCTCATAGGGCTAGCTATGAGGATGAGCTTGGTTTGATGTTGCCTTGAACCTTGCCTTCTTCAGCCTAAGGCAGATTCGAGCGCTAACAGTGATCACGGTGGGACTGAGTACATAGTAGCCTAAAAACTCTTACAGACTCTTTTAACCCTAAGTCAAACTTTGAGATCCTGTGATTTGTAAATCACCTCATCACTTTCACCAACACAATGGTGATCATGATGCAACCTCTGATGTTAGTGACAATCTAAGTATCCCTTAGGACTTTAGAAACCTTCGTCAAATCATAGAGAACTTAACTGATAGCCTAAAAGTAGAATCTAGCTTTTTCACCATCCTAGAAAAATGATGACTCAGCTATAGAACACTCTTACAAACCTTACGGATGCATATAAAAACTCAGAAAACCTCAAAAAATTCCTATATTGGCTTCTTGTCAGTATTGGTGGTGGACCATAGACACATATCTTCAAAACAACTAAAATATCCACCTGGTGACTCCACTAGCCTCTAGTAGGCCTTATAACTTTACTAGTGTCCCTAGAACCCTATAGGATTGTGCCGAATCAACCCTAGGAAGTATAGAATCCTAGTCACACACTGTGTGAGTTTAGAAAACATAAAAGAGGTAAAATTTTCAAAAAGTTTGAAAACTTTTAGCCTCTCTAAATTTTGAGTTTGAAATCTGGCTTCACGAAGAATCAATGCCAGGTCTGATCTGAACCGAAACCCTCCTACTATAGCTGATGACCCAGAAAGGATTTTGTGGAAAAATTCAGTAACTAGAAACTTAGCTACTAATAGGACCATTCATAAAAAAAGCTCTGTACCTAAACATATTACAGCCTTGCAAGATCCCCAATTTGACTTGCCCCGTGCTAGAAACCTTTTCAGAACAAAGTCACAAAGTAGAATCAACCATATCGATCTTGAGCCCATAGACTTGCGGCAGAGTCCTAACGGAGAAGTTTCTCCTTCCACACCACCTGAATTCCAACTTATCCATCACTTTGGCTCTTTTCATCCCAAATCTACTCAGAATCAGTTTACTGGTCTGAGTACTTCCACCACACCCATTCACACTCCACTGTGCAAACCACTCCATCTCATATCACAAATCTTTCGCTTGTAAATCCACCATTATATCCTATCATGGCAGCATGGTATGCACCCCTTGTGTTACCACAGCCATTGGTACCTTTGCCAAATGATTACCAATCCAGAATTCCACACTTCACCGGGGCTGAATCCACCACTGCCCAAAAACATGTAGATAGAATGAATGATGCTTTTGACTACATGGAATTAGAAGAGCAAACCATGAAAATAAGGATGTTTTCCCAAAGCCTAGGAGGAGAAGCTAAGAAATGTTTCAAAAGCCTAACTCCCAACAACATACATTATCTCCCTTCCCTTTACCAAACTTTCATAAACAAATGGGAAATCAAGTAAAACCCTCTTCAGATCCTCTCGGAATATAGAAATATTAAAAGAAACACGGGGAAAAGTGTCCAAGACTATTGCACTAGGTTCAATAGTGTTTACAACACACTACCACCAAACATGAAACCCCCATTATGCATAGCCTTAGCTAAATTCCCAAAAGGTTTTGACCCCGATATGGCCTATCAACTGAGAGAAAGAGAGCCCCTAACTTTAGAAGACATGCAAAATGGAGCTATAAGTGTAGAGGCCAACTTAATTGAAAAAAGAGCTAGGCTACGATCAAAAAAGAGGGTAACCTACAAAGATGACACCATGCCCTCCACCTCCTCATCTGATTCCAAGATGGAAAACCTTCTTAGGACCATGGAAAGAATGATGGAGAGAATAATCATAAACAAAAGAACACCCCCTAGGGAAAACCAACCAAATCCCCGAAACAGAAACCAGAATCAAAATTTTAGAAGAGACCCGCCCCAAAACAGACCAAGGGAAAATGATCAACAAAGCAAGCCACCCTTCCAAGATAACTATGTTGATGAAGGGGAAAGAGATATCGAACAACCAAATGAAAATCATCTAAACTTAATAGGCTCTGATAGTGAGGGTCATGTTTTTATCACAGAAGAAGAACAAGGTTTTTTCTCCTCAAACCAAGATGAAACAAGCTATGAAGATTCTGAAGACCACAAATTGGGATTAGAAAATTCCATAATGGAAGTCCATAGGCAATATGATATTAGGAGTAAGAAAAACCAAGACAACTCCAGGAAAAACAACTCAAACACTGTTGTTAAGAAAACTCCCGAAAAAATTCTTAAAATAACAACAGACAATAACAACACCATGGCTAAGAAAAATGATCCTAACAAGGATAAAACTAGCCAACCAGGTGTTGACACAAGCTGTCCTAGCACCTCTGCTAGTGGACCTGAGAAAACTCTACTGACAAAAGCCCTGAATCAAAATTAGCAAATTAAAAATGTGGAAAAATTTATGGCTGATAAAACTGATGTAAATATGTCCAAAACTCAAGTACCTTCCATTTTTGAAGGAGAGATCGCTAAAATCAAAATAGCCATCCCTCTCATTGAACTCGTAGCTCAAGATATGTACGACTCCCAAGTTTTGAAAGTTTTGAACATAGGAAATTATACCAATACTCTAAATTTCACAGATGATAAACTAGAGTTGTTGTTTGGACCAGAAGTAGATGGAAAATACCAAGAAGGAGCCATTCCCCCATTCTATGTTAGCCTAAACATACATGAAAAAATCCTACATAATGCCATGCTAGACTCTGGTGCCTCTCACAACCTCATGCCAAAGGTAGTGATGGAAAGATTAGGCCTAGAAATAACCAGGCCCTACAAAGATCTATATTCCTTCGATTCAATCAGGTTTAAGTGCTTTGGCTTAATCAAGGACTTCCATGTCAATCTAACGCAAATCCCTGCTAAGAGCCTGGTCATGGACATATTCATGGTTGAAATTCCCCCCAAATATGACATGCTTTTATCTCGATCTTGGGGAGCTAAACTTTTGGGGAACCTCCAACTTGACATGTATTATGCTACCATCCCAAATTTTAACCAAACAAGGAGACTCTACTGGGAATCTCACACGAAGTATATGGTAAGTAGCTTAGACAGACCCAACAACACCCCTATCTATTCCATTCATTCAGACTTGGACTCATTCATCTTGTATAATGAAAATGACCTTGATGAACAAGTGAATGAAGATCGTGAAGATATAAGCACACTATAACAATTAGATCAGTCCCTCTATGATGAGTTCGACAGTCAAAACTATCACGACCCTGAAACACCACAAGGTAATTCTGCCAATTGAAAATGAAATGTCAGAAACAAAAACCAGTTTAGAACAGGAAACTAATTGCTCAAAGGAAGGGAAAACTACAAAAACACAAATTCCTCCTTTTGCTAATCCAAAAATAAATAAATACCCTCACAAAACACAAATCTTTGGGAATATGGAACAAGATAGTCTTATGTTTTTACCTTACCTAGATACTTCATCATCCAAGAATTTTTCCCGTTCAGAAAAAATGTCAATTTTCACAAATATTGCTATAGATCCCAAAGAATTCCTTGCTAAAGCTGATATAGAAAAAGGTAGCATGGGTAACCTTGAGAGACCTGAAATGATTAAGTTATCTAGAAACTTATCACTACACACAAAACAAATAAATACAAGGCTATGCAAAAAAATTCAGAATTCTTATGTGTGTAGGCAGGCTAGTATAAAACCTTGTAACACAACCATTGTTCTAAAAATCCCTCCTTTAAAAAAGAATCATGAAAATCTTGAGCAGTTGAGTTCACTTAGAAAGAAGGAAAAAAGACATAGGATTTTTATAGACTTTAGGTACCAGGATCAACCCTTCCAAAAGAACAAGTACCTTTTTACCAAAAAATATCATACTTTACAAAGGGTAGGGTTTTCTAACCAAATCTCGTTGCATTATAGTTTTTCAGGTTACCATTAGATGATACCACTTCAGATCAATCAACTCAAATATTTTTTCAAATTTCCTTGGGAAAATTGCATGTTTAAACAAATACTTCCTGGGCTAGAAAGTGCTGGAGACACCTTCCGAAAAACTATGCCTTCAGTTTTAAATTTTTTCACTATGGCATACATGGATGACTTCATCATTTGTTTTAATGATGATAAAGAATACGTTGCCTACTTAAGGAAGATCTTTGACACAAACAGGTTTTAGAAGCAAGGGTCAAAGAGGAAGCACCAAGAAGATCACGGGTTTTCTGAAAACCCCTGGAATAATCCTTATACCATGTTGTCAAATGGAGGTAACTATATTCTCTGTTTACAAGAGTTGAATGGACAAAAAATGTTTGAAGATCCTTTCAAAGACAGGATGCTCAAACACTAATTTTATCAAGATCCTTAGCTTTAAAATTTTCACTCATTTAACATACCATTGTGTGAAGAAAGAGTCACAAAGAGAAAAACACAAAAACATAGGAAAAAATGGAAAAGAGGGCAGATTCAAAAAACAGGGTACAACCCCATACCCAAAAAATAGTAATACTGAAAGTGTGAAATCCTAAATTCCACTACTAGTGCAAAAAGAATGTCTTGTTCAGCTGTCTAGCCTAATCATGGCTGAACATGTTTTAAATTTATTGTTGATAAGTTAGTGAAAATAATGCTGGTCAAATCATTGAAGCTTGACTTGTCAAAGAAAATAGATTAGGAAAGAAAGATATTGGTTCCACATGCTCAAAACAAAACCAAGGAGAAAAATAGGGATGAATAGCAAACTATGTATCCTATCCCTTATTTTTCTAAGTCTTATTTTGTACAAAAATAACATTTTTGTGCAGCTTGTTTTTATGCCACAAACCCACGACAAATCATATTGTCTAATCTTGATTTAGTCATGTTTTCAATTTCATGTTTTTAGCTTAGCGAACAAAGTCTATCATACTACTTAATCTTGACAGTCAAATAGACTAGGTAGAGAATAAGTAGAGTTCACTAGCATAATCTGAACTCTTGGAAGAAATAAGTGTAGAAGTAGATAGTTTAGTTCTTTGCTTTCAAAAAGAAAAGATGTCAATGGGTTTTCCAGTTCAAGTGCACCCAAGGAAGAGAAAATGTTAGGAAAATAGGTTGGGTAGGTAGAAGTGAATTTGAGCTAATCATGCTTTCATATTATCAAAATCATTACTTCAGGAAAGCAGCAACAAAAGAAAAGAAGAAAATCCGCCAAATGGATGAGGCACTAATCTCCATAAAACCAAGAGATATGAAATTTTGGACACCTCCTGAAAAGGAGCTACCCTCCCCAAGTGGAGCCACTGTTAGTCATCAGCAATTTTTACCTATTTATATGACTAAATGATTATCCCAAGATTTCTAGAAACAAAGTTCATAGACATTGTGAGTTCTAGAAATCTCACTGCCTTCATTATCCTTAAGATAATTTTTCACTATTTCAACTTTTCATCCTATCTAGCTTTGCCTACCAGTCTCAAAATACCCATTAAGAGCCCATGTCACCCATTTTATCTATATCTTGTCACCTTTGACCCAAATCCCTTTTTTTTGTTTCACCTGAAAACCCCACTGTTACCTAAGCTCACCAATCAATCAACTTGTTGTGTCCCCCAAACTACTCCTAAACACTGATAATGTCAAACTATCTCTGTAGACTCTTTAATAAATCAAGTACATTGGGTTTTGGGTCTTCAACACATTATTTTATCATGAACTCTGTCTCACACTTGATAAATCCCAGGTTCTAGGTTTCAGTCCAAAAGCCAAGTCCCAAAATCCCTCCACTAGGCCACCTAGAGTTTCACAAAGTCATAGGGTGGATTTGGTGTCCTACAAACTCTATTTTTCCGATATGAAGAAATTGCATTCAAAGAAGGAAAGAATTGATGATATTGTTTTAAACTCATTAAAGAGATCATTCAAAAGGTATCTGGCCTAAAGCACAAGTTTTGTAGGGGGACAACTGCCCCTTGCTTACATTTCTGCAAAAGAGTCAAAGGGCTATCAACCTAGCAAGAGGTAAAGTAATGAGAGGCACCATCACAAGAAAACCACTCACAACCAAGAAGAAAGCAGCAAGCTATGGCTTTGATGGGAATAAGGGTTTATGACTGTTTTGATCAAGAAATAAAGCAATACCAGGGTTACAAAAGAAAAGGACACCTCAACCGCTTCAAATGGTCATTGAATACTTTTAGACATAAGTAATAAGTTTGATAAGTTTTTCTTTGAGAACTTAGAAGACAACACTGTTTGATTTTTATAAGCATCCCCCAAAAACTTAGAAGTTTGGGAAGATGGAAAAAGATGGTCAAATAGTGATAAAGAAGCCTCCTTCATCACAGTAGATGGTTTCAAAGGGTTTTCAAACTACCTTCTAGGGTTTGGCAGACAAGCATTAAATCCACTTCATCAAAAGGTAAAATCATAGGTTTTAAAGAAGATGAAGAAGGGCAGGCATGAAAATCAATACTCCACTACAACAAAGGTAGAAAAATGACGAAGAGTATCAACAAAAAGAGGCAAGAAATATCAGTTTAAGGGTCTTTTTTCTAAAGAACAGTTAGAGGCATATTCAAGTGGTCTGAGAAAAAGATATACCCCTGGTTTATAGCAAAGTAGTGGAACTCCCAAAAAGGGCCTCCTTATCAAATGACTATTCTGCAAAAGATAGATGAACATGAATGGTACTTTACAAGACTGTCAAAAGTGTTTTCTTACACGAAAATTCATAAGGTCAAGGCAAGAAATGTTTCAAATGAAGGTGGGACATCTCAAAAGACCAAGCTGTTGTTTATACTTACTGCTAGGGTATTTCTCCCACCAAGAGGTTTTTTCTTCATTACTTAAAGATTAAAACATGGCAGAATATCAGTCACAGGGAGAAATTGCAAAAATGATAAGTTTTATGTGTATAGGTGTTAAAAGTCATAAAGCAGGCTCATTTTTAAAATATAGGTGAGAGGTATAGTCTTGGCTTCTTCAACAAGGTTATCAAATTGAAAAGAAACTTAAGAGGCCTCCAACAATAAAAAGAACAATGTTTTAATCAAACTGCACACCCACAGGACCGAAGAGCCAAAGGAAGACAGTGATAAAAATAAAAAGGGAACAAACCTTATAACGTGGGTTTTGCCTTTAATTTTTATCAAAGGGTATAATACAACTCCAGCAAAGAATCTCCCATTCGCCATTTGGATATTTGCAGAAGGAGTGAGGGTTTTTTCGAATTTTCCGACAGAGTCCCAGGGAAAAAAATTTCGAGCACTGCGCTGCGCTCCTGTAGCGTCTCCCTGTGCTATTTTCCATTCGGTGTTGCATTCTTGTCCGGAAGCACTGTGCGCCTGTAAAAAACGCTATGTGAAGCCTCTGCACGAAAACCCGTTCAGGGCCACCCGACACCGTGTTGCGCTCCTGCCACAGCATGCAACCTCTGCACGAAAACACATTCAAGAGGTGACCTGAGCCGCCCGACAAAAGTTTTGTTGCGCTCCTACCACAGCGTGCGACCTCTGCATGAAAACACGTTTAGGAGGTAACCCGAGCCGCCCAGCAGAATTTGTGCTGCGCTCCTACCACAGCGTGTAGCCTCTGCCCGATTATGCGTTCAGGAGGTAACCTGAGCCGCTCGACAGAAGCTATGCTGCACTCCTTCCACAACGCGCAACCTCTGCCCGATTTCACATTCAGGAGGTGACCCGAGCCGCCCAACAGAAGATGTGCTATGCTCCTTCCACAACATGCAGCCTTTGCACGAAAATACGTTCAAGAGGTGAACCGAGCTACCCACGCATGTTTTTTGAGCTAGTTTTTTCCACTGTGGAGGCATTTAGAGAGGTATTTTGAACTTTTCCTTCATGTTCATGTTTTTCTAAAGACAAGGTCACAAAGAAAATTGAAAGTTGGTTTAGAGAAGGAAGTGAAATCCTAAAGAAAACACTTGGCCTATACACTACTGGGCCTTGACCTAATTATAAAACTTCGCCATCTCATTCACCATTGTCACATCATTCTACAAGCAGTGCCAATTCTCTTTAAGGATTTTGAGGTAGGGGTAAATAAACAAAATTTCTGAAGAAGTGAATGTTGACATTGATGAGGCAAGTCAAAGGCCTAAAAAGTAGCAAAGGAAGGGAGGGATGCCAAATAGGTTTGAAGCTATAAGCACTGAAGAGAGAATAACCTCCCCTATTATTTTTTCCTGTTTTCAAGAATTGGGGTGCTATGAATTCTGTAAAAAAGTAAAAAAGATCTAGAGTCACCCTCAGTTGACCAAGCTCTTTTCCCTAAACCTTCATAATCATCAAGTACACCTAGCCGGGGTGAAATTTGAGTTGACCACCAATGCCATCTCTAGGGCCACTGGAATACCTTTCATAGGAGAAAGGTGGTTCAAACAAATGCATCTGGACCTAAGCCACTATTGCCCACTCTTGAAACCAAGCTGTCAAGCTGATTGCAAAACCATGTTCCCCTTCTCTCATCTATTGGACATATATGTTCTCCTAATGAATATCATTATGAAATACTTCACCTGCAAGGGTAGGTTCTCCAGAGTCTATTCCTACAACATAAGACTCCTCATGCACTTCACCAAAACCATGCTGCTACATATGCCCTACTACCTTTGCAAAATTATTGAGAAAATGTCTTCCATCATGCAAAAGAGGCCTCCATCCCAACAAATGTGAAGCCTTTTTCATCATTCCCTGATCAAAGATATTGTCTAACACCAACTAGAACAACAAGACATCCCCTGGGAGGTTTTCATCGCCCATGATGATTTCACAACTCCACATCCCATCCCTCTGCAAAGTCTTCCATCATCATCTCAAAATCCTCCTCACACACCTCCATCACCCTCCACTAACCTTGGTTCATCTTCTTCACATGAATCATTTCCTCAAATAGACCTTCCTCATTCACCTTCCCCTAAGAAATCAGAAAATGAAGAAAGCAGTGACGGAGAGGATGATAAAAATGAAGAAAGCAGTGAAGGAGAGGAAGATGGCCAAGAAGAAAGCAACGAGGGAGAGGATGATTCAAATGAAGAAAGTAGTGAGGAAGAGGATGATAAAAATGAAGAAAGCAGAGATGGCCAAGAAGAAAGCAGTGAGGCAAAATAAAGTGATAAAATAAGTGATGCAAATGAAGAAAGCAGTTAGCCAGATGATGAGAAAAAGGGACAAAACAGAGGGTCTAAAGGTGAAGAGGATGACTCCAAGGACACAGGGTCAGAGGCAGCCTATCAAGAGGAAAACAATGAGCTACAAAAAGACCAAAATAGTGAGCCTAGTGACAGTCAACAAACAAATGAGAGTCAAGGAAAAGAAATAGACAGTGAAGAAAGTGACACTAAAAATACAAAGGATATTGGAGAGGGGACATATGAAAGCAGCAAAGAGGACAAAGAAGATAGTGACCAAGATGGAAAAGGCAGCCAAGAAACAGAGTTTGAAAGTGATTTCAATGAGAAAAACAATGAAGATCATGAGCCAAGCAATGAATATGATGAACAGGACAGTGAAGAAGAAACCAACCTAGAGAACTCACCTAGTGAAGAAGAAAATGACCATCACAGTAAGGGAAAGGCTGATGAGAATTCCCAAGACAGTGACTCTACCAAGAGTGCAAACAATGATACAAAGGCTGAGTTAGATAGTGAATATAGTGGGTCAAACGATGAAGAAGAGGACAGTCATAGAAATTAAAATATACCCAACAATGATGAAGACACCTCTAGCATTGCAAGAACAGAGGATGAAAGTCCTAAAGGTATTGATAGTGATGATGGCATGAGAGATAGTGAGACTGCTTATCAAAAAGGCAGTCAAGGGCAAGGTGAAAAGGATGCACCTGTAGAGATCATCCATAAGGAAAAAATCAGTCCTAAAGTCACTTATGATCAAGGTTTTCAAGTGGAACTTGTTGTACCTTTCTCCATTACCTATCAAAGAGGAGTGAGGCATGTGTTTGCTTCCTCCAAAGGGCAATGGGCCATGTCATGCTCCTCAGCTCAAGTGATTGACAAAGGTAAACAACAAGTAAAAGAGGTAGAAGACAATCATGAAGAGGAGAGAGAATTTGAGCTCATTCACATAGACAATGATGAGGAAAATGAAACAAGAATTGCAAACTCTCTCCTACAAGACGAGAATGGACAGATCAGGGATTTGGAAGCTGAATTAGAGAGAGCTAAGTATGTCATTCATTTCTTACAAATGAGTGGCCAACAAGCCATCTATGAAGCAAGGGCGCTCAAATACCGGAAAGAGGCTCAAAGAGCACAGGTAAAGTTGGAGGAGTACATGTGTGCCTATGAAGAAAGTGAGGATGTGGAGGGTCAGTCTATAAGGAGGCCTAGAACTATGGGTCTAAGAAAGGCTTTGGCACGAGAAAAAGAGCAAGAATCAGCCCAAGCACAAAAATTTCCCCTCACTGAACTCCTTGCCATGGAAATTAAGCATAACAAGGAATCATGGCTTGAAAGGGCCAACATACATCTTGAGACCAAACTGGAGAAGGCCAACAAAGATTTGAACTTGCAAAGAAGAATGACTGAGCACTATAAATGAAGAAACCACTTTGCAAGGAAAAAACTCAAAACTGCCCAACATGAGGGCCCATAACCAAAAGATGAAAAAGACCAAGATAGGCTTGGTATTTTGGCTCAAGCTTCTCTACAGGTCTCCAGGGACCCATAAGGCACCTACCTACCAATTTTGAGAGAAATTGAACAAATTTTTGTGTTTTGCAAATTTTGAGGCTAGGAGCACCGCACACCCTATGCTTTTCTTTTTCCCAGGGCATCTTCAAGAGGATAGGTTCACATTTTTGGATTCCCCATCATTAGAGGGGTATTCTCACCAAATTTCAGCTCAATTGGAGTTGTTTTGTCCCCCCAAAAGGGTAAAAAACACTCAAATTTTCACCTTTCTACCCACTTTTCTGAGCATGTGTTGCGCTCCTGGAAGTCATGGATTTTTCAATTTTTGGGCAACTTGTAGAGATCATATTGAAGAAATAAAGGTATATTTGGAAAGTAGACTTCAGCGGCTTTCCAACAAGCCATCACATAGCCTTTTCTGACATCGGGAAGGCCTCCAAAACACTGCTGAAAAATGCCTATGTTTGTGCTGTGCTCCTAGCATAATTTCAGAGTTTGACACAGTGTGCTGCGCTCCTGTGGGTGACTGGATAGAATGTGCATTTAGAAAGTTTTCAAAGGCATGTCAGGCTTAAAAGTAAATTTAATTTCCATTTATAGTCGGAAAAGATATTTGTTAGATAGTTTTGTGCCTTGGGCTTTGCAAAGCCTCAAGGACAACTTAGGATATTTATTGTTGGCCAATACGCTTCTAGATACTCTCTTTGGTTTTCCTCTTCCTTGATTGTTATATAAGGCATGAGGATTCAGTGTAAACAGTTGGGAAATTGATTTGTTAAGAGCAATACATGGTTTTTGAAAGTTGAAGAACAATTTAGTGTTGTGGATCTTGTGGATGGATTGCCTTGATTGATGGTGATGAAGGCTTGCTTACAGGATCCCTGAGTTTAGTTAATGGTGATGTATCTCTCATATGTTCATGTTTTTTCTTGTTTCCATATGTCCATCTTTTTATTTTGCAATAGCTCAGAAAAGTATAGGATGAGAAATGATTTTTTAGGCACCTCAGTCCTCCTATTAGGTATTATTTTCATGTTTTATACTGTTGGGTTAGCTTAAAGAATTATTCGTTGCTCCTTAGGCCCACCTAAGCTTGTCTATTTCATTATTGTATTAGTATGCTAGTTTATAAACATGATTCATGGTAAGCCCTGCTTGTTTAATGCTATCTAAACTCTGTCTTGAAATCTCTCTTTCATGTATTTATTGATAGGTTAAGTCAAAGAGGTCTTGTTTTGATCTTGCCCTTTGAATATGCTTATTAGTTTGCCTTGAAGTTATTTATAGTTTAATGAATGATGTTTAGGCATTTCGTCTTCATTTATTGATGCTATTTGTTTCTTATATGTTTTCAAATCTTGAAAGTTGAATCATTGAAGTTAGATAAGTTGTCTTTCTTCCGTGTTCTACTGGATTGTTTGTCTTCAATGTCTATTTGTTTAAAAGTATTGTAACTGATTAAATGGTGCACCCTATCTCATGATTTGTATCTCTTACTTATCAATATTAAAGACCTCCCTATTCATAGGTATTTGACAAAGGATTCTTAACCGCCCTTTGCCCTACCTTGATTCCCAAACTTATTGTCCATTTCACCCCACACATAAACTTAAAGATTCATTGACTACACCAGATTTTCCCTATGATGTACCCAGATTCAATATTGAGATATCAATAACTTCATAGACTCCATTTCCCAATTGATTTTATAACCTCTCACTCCACCTATCTTTCTTGATCATCTTACCCCAACCCAAAACAAACAAACAAACCTATACTTAACAACTAGCCTAAAAGCAATCATCCAAAGAGAACAAGTTCACATCCTTCGCATAATAGAGAGAGCCCTCTCTGAGTCCAGGAAGGCTAGGTCCTAGGACTCCAAATACTGGTCTGATGTTACCCTATGATTTGGTTTGCCAATCTGCCAAATCACAGGACACTAACAGGAACCCTTTGCAAAGATGCAAAAGCTCCTCCTCTTGAAGCAATAACTTCATACCCATCCCCATATGGTGATGGTCCTTCTTCTGAATTGGCAGCGCTGTTACTGCCTTCATGCTCTTTCTCCTCATAAATATTTGAGAATACCTCATCAACAATGAGAGACCCTAGATCTTGGTCTTCCCTTGAAAGAGTAATCTCCATGTATTCCTTTTGAGAAGAAATCTCTTCATGCAATGGGTATCTTGCCTTTGGAAAGGTATCACACAAGCTTTTATCCCCTTCAATATAAATATGAAGTGGAGTTGGTGTAATAGATATTTCTAACTCATGCAAGGGTTTTGAATGTTCACGCTTTTCTAGCTCAATCAAAGATGTTTCATCTTGTTTTACATCAAATATCTTCACTAATCTCTTAGTGAATCTTGCATAAGTAGATATATTTTCATTCTTTAATGAAAAGGATTCAAACAACCACCAAGCATAAGCTTTACCTTTGAGATGCAGTGCTACTATCCTAAGGGCTTCCTTTTTTGGAACTTGATCTAGATGCAAATATGAGTCTAGATGATCTATCCAATCCTTGGCTATGCATGTGGAGGATCCATCAAAATTCGGCAGAAAGAATCTACCTCTTCGGCTTCTGTTGTGCTTGCTGGGTCTTCTTTCCTCCTTGAGTTGGAAAAAATCTTGGAAGTTCAAGTTCTCCTTGAATCTCCAAGATTGAGATTCATACTCCTGAAGATAATCACTCAAAGTCCCTCCTTTGGTGCATCTTCTTTCTCCATCTCTCTTGCAGTAAATCTGGGCATAGTATAACGTTGTGGATCTGATTGTGTGGCTAAGTGCTTACACATATAGTATGAATAATTGGGGCTTTCTTCATGTGAAAATATTCTTGAGGGATCTTCATGTCTTTCCCTCCTCATTCCCTTGATTTCTCTTTTAAGCTCATGCATAGTTTGGAGAAGAAGCCTTGAGATCTCCTTCCCTTTCATTCCTCCAAATAATGGGGTTTTACCCTTGTCTTTTTTCTCATCAATATAATCTAATCTTATGTGTCTTCTTTCTTTATATATCCTCTTTGTGTCAGTGAGAATCTCTCCTCCTGTAGAAGACATATTGGCTTTCTAGAATGCACATGATGTGCCAAGATGATGCTCTGATACCACTATAATATTCCCAAATGGGGAATGTAGAAATACAATGCAGAATGATAGATAAATAATGCATATCATCTTAGGAATATTATGAGGCCAATATGGAGACCTTTCATTTTTTATTACAACAACAAAATGTATGTAAAATTTGGCCCATAAGATGCATAACAAGAAAATACATGTCTCCAATGAAAGAAATCCTCAAAATGAGGTACTGCAACCATGTATAAGGATTGCAAATGCCTTACAGCATTATTTTATTGGATTTGCAATAGCTTTAGATTACACATCAGATCTAGAGCAAGTATGTGGACAAAACGTTAGATCTATACCAGATCTATACACTATACAAGCTCCTTTATTGAAACCCCTTGGGGTTTTCAGCAAAACACCAAGTACAAGATGTAGATCTTAGATCTAATACTGCAGCTATATGGAAATATTCATATCTAGAAAGTGGATTTGATTTGATATAAACAACAAAATTATCTCCTCCAACAGATCTCCAAAGTGAAGGGTAGATCCCCAACACCTAGAAAATCACTCTCCAAATGATGTGCTAAAACACCCTGCAAATACACCTACATGAAATAACACCGATCTAGATATATACTACACTGTAGGGATCAAAATACAGTTGGACACTTGCCAAGATATGAAAATGATGCTCAATGTCTTCAATATTGTCCTCCCAATGAAGTAGAACCCTCTTCCACTGAAAAGAAGCACTTAAATGGACTAGATTTGAAAGATCTAATCTCCACTTGCTGCAGCTTGGAAAAACAATCAAACCCTCAACAGGATCTGCACTGTAGTTGAAAGAAGAAGCTTGGCCCTAAGCCAGATAGTGGAAAATGCAATACAAACTCTCCAAAGAGCTACTCAATGGGAAGAGGTGGGATTCCTGACCAGGAACACCCAATGCTAAACAACATTCAATCTCAGCTAAACAAAAAGAGAAAGATATATGTATAAACAAAAAATATATTTAGAAAATATGATAAACATCAACAACCATCTAATGCTGCCATCCCCTTCCTTTTATAAGACAAGAGCTTGCAAACCATAAACCACCTCCAATGAAATCACCTCTTTCACACAAGGCATCTCCATCTAAAACTGCGATTTTCTTATTGATGGCCACTGCTCCATGACAACACTGTAGATTTGGTCAAGGTTGACCCAGTCAACATGTTTTAGCCCCTATTCACACCTTAGGGTGCTTTATTCAGCTGAAAATATGATCCATTTTCACATGAGAAGTGGTTTTATTCACAATAAAGAGTCTTATGGGTCGCAGAATCCGGATTATCCACAATATCATAAAACGATTGTCGACATTTCGAATCCCAACGGGGATCTATCTTCAAGACGAGAATTGAATGAAGACTAAAAGAAGGTTGAAAAAGGTATAAATAGTGAAGGGCTAGATCCCCATTGGGATTCGAAACGTCGACAATCGTTTTATGATATTGTGGATAATCTGGATTCTGTAATGAACAATAATCACATAAGCTTAAAAACCATAGTTAATTCCCTACACAGAGGGGAGTCTTGGGTAGATATTTGTTATCTAGAAAAAATTCAAATTAAGATTGAAAGAAGGGCTACAGACCTCCATTTTCTCAAGGATTTTCGTGACTTAAACCTGATTCCCGCAGCCCTTCACTATTTATACCTTTTGCAACCTTCTTTCAGTCTTCATTCAATTCTCGTCCTGAAGATGGATCCCCGTTGGGATTCGAAACGTCGACAATAGTTTTATGATACTGTGGATAATCCGGATTCTGAAATCAACAATAACCATAGAAGCTTAAAAACCATAGTCTTATGGTTCTACGTGCCCACTTATTCACCTATCAATGTGACAACTTTTTTTTTAATATTCCCATTAGTTGTAGGCTAATTCAGGAATATTACATACTCAGACATCCCCCCCCACCTTGCACTTCTAAGAAAACCTAAAAAGGGAAAAACTAATGATATTTCATGGGTTTAAATAAAGAAAGAGATGGAATTGAACTGACTAGTCTACTTATAATCTAAAATTAAAAACCTCTTAGAAAGTGAGGATTATGGTTTTTGGCTTTGTGGATCATAAATATCTTCTTCTTAACCTGGAAAAGCAGAGAGAAAACATTCTTTGGGATACGGAAAAAGGAGTGAAGGATAAAATGCATGGCCCTTTGGTGTATATCTCATTACAAGCACTTTGTTGTATGCCTTTACTATAAACGCTGCTAAAAAGAGAAGGTATTATTCTAGCCTTCACATTCTCCTCAACAAAAAAATCTTGTTTCATTTATGATATATTTTGTTATAGTTTCGAACTCACATTCATATTAAATTGTTTGTTTTTTGAAAAAATCTTCGGGAGGAGCCCAACATAAATTTATCATTATTATATTTCATTCCCATACACTTAAACATTGTGTGGTAATTGGTGCAGAGTTTATTCTGTCAAGACGCAAAAGGAAGGGAATTGAAAGAAACAAAATTTTCGACATGTTAGACTCCTATACCAATAGGTGTCATTTTTCATGATTGTCTTGATTGAACTATGGAATATGTTCAAACCTTTTTTCTTGAGCAAAGGTGTTCCATATTCTTGAAAAACCAAAAAATCAAAAAGTTTAAAAAATGTAAAGAGGGTATACCCTAAAAGAAAAATCAAAGGGTAAAAAGAATAAAAATGGCCAAAAAGTAAAAGAAATGAACCCCATCAAAAAGAAAGGCCAAGGAAAGTGTGCAAGTCTAAATGCCACTACTTTTTACTTTGATGTAATAAACAAATTGTGTGTAGCTTGTCAAACTTTTGCCACAATTTATGAAGAGTCAAACTGTTTAAACTTGACTCATTCATTTTCAATTTCATGTTGTAGAATAGAGAATAAATATCTGACCAAACAGTTTAATCTTGGCAGATAAGTAGATAGGTAGAGTTAATAAAAGGTGCTCGACAGTTTAATCTGAGCCCTTGGATGTAATAAGGGTAGAAATAGATAGATTTACCATGTAAAAGAAAAGAAGATTGATAAGGGTTTGCAAGTCCAAATGCACCCTAATAAAGAAGAGAAATTGGTAGTGTCAAGTAGATAGGGTAGGTAGATGGTGTTACAAAGTTTCATATGATGAATGATGGTGCTGAATATGTTTAATCTTTTACCTTCATCACAAGTACTCAGGCAGAAAATGCACTGAAGAATTCACAGAAAGCAAAGTCAAAATCATTAACTTCCCACATCACTTTTTCCCTAAGTTTTTACTAATTTCCCCAAAGTGCTAAGGTATTTGGAGATCAAAGGGGCTCAAGGCATTTCCTTGACTTTTGAAGGGACCAGACCCTCGGCCTAATGATCAAAAAGACCTAAGTGCTTGAGATAATTCATCATTATAATCATTCATCTTTAACCTTTTCCTAAGTAAAATCTCAGTTTGCTTAGGAAAATTATGCAAAATTCCATAAAAATCCCTCAAAATAACTTACTCTTCTAAGTTTAAGTGTTGAAGATGAGATATTGTAATTTTACTTCAGAAGATATCACTTTCTTAAGATGAGCAAAGTGTTTTGAGTTCCATTGTCCCTTTGTCATATTTACATCTAACTATATTTACTAAATCCCTAGTGAAAATGCCCTATCCTAAGTATATAATTCCTTTTAAATTAATATCCCAAAAACCCTTTATCATGTTTTAACCAAAGTATTTACTTCCAAATATTCATTAAAAACCCGCTTCAAAAGCCCTTTGGTTAAATATATCGTTATATAATAGTCCCGCCCCTATGGTAAGTTAATTATATTAATTAATTTATCATATAATAAAACATATATGAAAAATAAAACTTTAAACATACGATAAATATGTTTAAAACCAAAAAATATAAATAAACCCGAAGTATTAAACCAAAACTTTGAAAAACCCCATGCCACCGTGGCCTATCCACCTGGCATTCCCCCGACGTTTCAACCCCACCGCGACCCCTATTTCCATTATACAATGGGATTAACTAATTATCAGAATTAGTTAATAACCAACCTTCTCCGCAAATCAGAAGCTCCCCGGGATGTTTAATAACATTAATCATGTTTAAAACCCCGTCGGGCCTGCACGATAGCGCCCCATCATCTCCCCGTCCTTTCCACCGTCAGATCGTCCCTCCACAGATCGACACTCCACGGTAATTCCGCTACCCATCCATTGTCGGGGTTTTAACGTGCGGGGAATGGTGGAATTGAAACAGTTCACCTGCCACGCGTCAAAGATCCAATGGAATCGCTGCCCTCCCGACTAATACCACTCTAGTCCATAAGCGGTGCGGGAACTAAACCACTTACCGCCCGACTCCTGCACACGTCAGCCCGTACCAATATGACGTCACTCCTCGAAAAACTAAAAACCCCCCTTTGACTTTGGAAATAAAACAAAATTTCGCGTTTTTGTGTCATTTTCACCATTTAAACGCGACTGTGCTCTCTGCTACGGTTTTCGAATTTTCATTGAAATCCACTGTTCCATTCAATTTTGCTCCATAAATCCGCCAGACCTGCGTCCAAGCGTCCTCCTGCTACCGCCTGTTATCTGTTAAGAACCAGTTTTCTTCCGAAAACAGGTATTTATCCTATTCCGCCCCAAACTGCAAGTAAAACTCAGTTTTTCTTTGTTTTTCGCTGAATTAATGATTAAAAATCATCACTGAGATCTTCCCCAGAGGTTTTAAAACTGTGCAATTGCTCCCTGAACCTACAATTGTGCCAATTTCCCTCATTAAAACCAAAAATCACGACATTTCCGTGAAGAAAACCCAGAAACTTCCATTTTGAACACACAAGAACCAAAATGGGAGTTCCTGTAGCCTTGAATGATGCTCCATTTTGAACCTGGTTAAAACCTCACTCCCTTGTCCATTGAGAAATTGCTTGAAAAATCTACTCAGTTGTCCCCTGAAGAGGTGACCAGAAGATCACATCTTTGGATAAACAGTCTTAATACTAGTCATAAGACTTGTTTACTCCAATATTGTTATCAAATCTATTCAAACAGAGGCTAGAAAGCATAACAGCTAAAGAGTATCAGTGGTTAAAGTGTATCAGGTAAAAGTCAGTGAAAGTTAAAATGAAGTTACAGAGCAGTCAAAGGTAAACAGTAAAAGAAAATACAGAAGGCAGTAAAATGGTAAAAATATATGAGAATACTTTCGCCAATAGTGAGGTTTGTCTAAAGTGAAAGTAAAACAGTCAAAAGAGCAAGAAAGTAAAAAGATGAAAAAACATAACAAGAAGGAACATTTTTGCAGAAATTGCATATTTTAGTCATAGTTTTTCAGAAACTATTGTGATCAATACAAGATGAATTTTACAAAACTGAAGGAGGTTTATGTTCTTAAGAGGGCCATATACAAAAACCTCTCTCACTTTTCTAACAGCCATTATGGTTTTGGAAATATTAAACAATGTTGGAAAGCATTTTTTGCAGAAAATTCCAGTTTAAGTCATCATTTGGCAGAGATGATTGTGGCCAATACAAAATACTTCATACAAAACTGAAGGAGGTTTTTGTTCCTAAGAGACCCATCTACAAAAACCTATCTCAGTTTTTTCACAGTGGTTTTATAATGAGAGATACATGTGCATCTTTACAGGCCATTTTTCAGACTCTGTAAAACTCTGTTTTACACATATTTTTTACAGAGACTATTATGCATATCTGGAGAGGAATGTTGGGAAAATGAAAGAGGTTTATCTCACCAACATATGTATCTACAATAACCTCTTTCACTTTTTACATATCTATTACGGATTGATAAATAAAAATATATCATTGGACCCCAAGTTTGCAGAATTGTTGGAGCAGAATGCACAAAGAAAGGAAGCAGTTAGTGACTTGGATGCCTCATCATCAACTAAGAGTTGGATCAAATTCGAATTCTCCTCTTTTTCATCACCTATCCATACAAAATAGTGCCAAATAGATGCATTATTTTGAGTGTCCTTTAATTAAGTTCTATTTATGTAAATAGTTGGAGAGATTTGTGAACCAATTTTGATATTTGTTTCAAGATATTTTAGTTTAGAATTTGTATAAATACTCCACTCTTAGAAGCATTTGGGGTGGATTCTATTACTTTGCTGTAACATTGAGATTTTCAGAATAAAAGCATTTTGGAGAAATTTATTCGTGGCTTACTGGATGACGATTTGAAGCTCAGGACTTTTTGCAGGATTCATGTGTTGGACATGCAGTTCAATAAGTCTTTCTACCCTTTGTCTTAAGTTTTATATCAGTTTATATTATCATTATGTCCATTTCTGAATAATTTACATAAAGGATTGAATCATAATTTACTTAATTGTACTCTGATTTCAGATGTGATTGTTCTTAATGTTTTCCTCTAAATTGGTTATAAGCATGAATTCTTAAATGCTCTTGCTTTGCTAATTTAAACATTATTGATTACTATAATAAAGAATTCTTCATTGCTCTTTGTTTGTAGTCATTTCATTTCTTTCTTTTGAACATGGTGAAAGATTCTTAGCTGCCTTTCATCCCTTCAAAATCATCCCATCCACTTTAAATTTTAAGGATTGTTCTCTGTCTAGCTATCTTGCCCTGCAAAGCCATCTTGTGTTTAGAATAGAAATCCAGTAAAGCCATCCTTTGACTCCATAGCCCAATGGACTGAAAACTCTCAACCTTGCCCTTAGTTTGTGGATTCCACCATTTTCCCAAAACAAACCCTTGAATCTATAACTAGCCTAAAACCTTTCAAGAACAAAGATAAATCATAAAGAGAGAGCCCTCTCTGGATGCAGATTGGCTAGATTCTGCATCTAAAAGGTTGGTTTGTGGTTACCTCGGGTATACTTTCCTCTTACACAACTTCTAGGAAAACCTGAGTGATAACACGACACTCTTCAAAATAGTAGGGCTTATGCTTCTAGGGATTTCCTCTCATAGCCCCATAAATTATATCATCATTGCTATATTGGGCCCATCCACACTGAACACAAATACATTCTGTTCGTCTTTTTGACTAAAGAATTCTCAAGGGTGCTTCTAATCTCTCCATGCACAAAAAACCCGAAGGGAAAAATGTTTTGGAAGGAAAGTGTCCTAAAAAATAAAAAAAATTATGTGGCATATGATCAAGAAAAAAATATCGACCTCGGTCAACCTTTAGAAACATTCTTTACAGGGCCTGGAAATATGTGCTTTGTGATGTTTGAAGAGAGAATCAACTCTCCGCATTTTTGTCTGTTGTCTCTTTTCAAAGACAACTTCGTCAGAAATGCGGCATATTTTGTAGCTGAATCTTATTTGGGAAGGAGAACATATTGAATCTTGTCTATAGAGCTAGTATTTGGGACATATTCCAAATAAATATAAGGATCTCCCCCGTTTTTATGCATGGGGAATATGGCTAGAGCACAATAGGGCTAATTTTGATTTCGATCCCCGTATGGATGTCAAAGTGGAAACTCAGTGTCTTGCAATCCTAAATTCTAATGCACATGTCCCAAATTCTCATCCATACTCCTTTTCTATGGATAGTCTAACCAAACTCATTTCATATTTCTTTGATGGTGCAACCTAGATGAGTTCTCCAAAAGGTGCAGAAGGGGGTATACTATATTTCACAGATACACACTCGGATCTCCTTTAGCACTAGTTTGGGACCTACTACAAATAATCAGGTAGAACTGAAATGCTTAAACTTATTCTCCAACTTGCTCTTGAACATAATATAAAAAATCTAAATGTTTATGAGGACTCTACTTTGGTCATAATTTGGATGAAAGTACTTTATATGATTTTTTTCCTCCTTTGTCGCTTTTTAAAAATATTCAGAACATGACTACTATATTTTTTCACACAAATTTTGATCATGTCTACAAGCACCAAAATCAAGTTGCGGAATCCCTAACAAAGGAGAGTCTATAATTTCCTCCAGAGTCTAGTTGGTCACAAAATTATAACATAATCTTCAAAAAGAATCATCTAAATAACATTACATAACTCTTATCTCTATTGGAGAAATATTTAAAATTTTGTGATGTATATGATCTATATATTTATGTCAATTTCCAACTCATATATGTAATTATACTTTCTATAGTGGTCGTCCATGGATAATATTGGACATAAGCAAAGGACGGGTAACACTTTGAATAGAATATTAGTACTTATTCCAACCTTTGAGTGGATTCATATTATAATTTGGATATAAAATATTCATACTTTATAATATTAGTCACATTGAATGTAATATTAATACTTTTCTAACCTTCATGTGTGTTTATAACATAATAGGAATACACATAGTCTCACTAATAGACTAAATGACCCTTTTATAAGCACTTTTCTGGTTAATTTTGCTGAAAATATGGTAGATATTTTTAAGAATCGTAAGTTTAAGTTATTTAATATGAAAAACTATAGTGCCTTTGGGGCCTTTTAATGTGTTGAATTATTTTATGCATTCAAAATTTCATTTAAAACAATAATAAATAGCAATCTTGGTCAAAATTGTATTTCTCGATTCTGACCAAAAAAATAATTTCATATGCTAGTTATACTATTCCATATGAATATGTCATACTTTGAATATAATATTGGTACTTGTTCCAACCTTTAGGTAGTTTTATAACATATTTTGAGTATGAAATATTCATGCTTGATAATATTAGTCATATTTTGAAATATGTATTCATATTATTTTAAAATATATTTATTTTGGATCATATCAATATATATTGTTAAACATATTTTCAATTTAATTTGAACCCTAATTATATAGATTGTAGTGTAAGAGTTGAGTTGTAAATATACATTTCCTGCAAAATGACTAATTTTTAATTTATTATCATATCTTTTAGGAGATCCTTTTTAGACCTCAAATTTCTCTAGTATGATTGTGTCCATGCAATATCAAGAGGAAATGGTGTTATTGTGTTAGTTCTCTGAGAACAAGAGAACATTGTGCTTTCAAGTTTGAGTTGAAAGAATATAGGAGCCAACATGGCTTGTGCTAAGTTGTACATGAGGCAATATCACTCCATGAGAAATTTTATTATGATGAATATGGCTCGATGATACATGAATAAATCAAGAGAAGAAAAGTGTGTAACGAAGAATGGTTATGTAGTCACGAGAATAAGTGAAGGAGACACAAATTTTCCATGTGCATATTAGAATGATATGTGAATTGAAGTAGTAGAATAGTTTTATTTGTAGCTTGTGGCCACAACATGGGGTTGTGATTTTATCTTTCTTAGAGAGTGTAATGTAGGGGCATTTGACTGAGCTACCATTTAAATTTTTTCCATCACTCTGATCCCATCCAATGGTCCAAACACCATTGTAGTGGTTGATTTAACAATGAATTTTTTTTGGGTCACCATGGAAATTCTAATTATTTCTTGTCACCTACTTTGATGAATGAGAGTATCTCATCAGGTTGAATGACTACAGTGAAAGTAGAGTGCCATCAAATGTTTCTAAGCCATTCTATCTCTTCCCATTTAGTGATAATTGTTTCTTGTGGTGCTTTATTTTCAATTCTAGATAAAAGGGGGAGTCAAAGCATAAGGAAGTGTACATGTTGTTGGATCCTTCTCTCTAATCCAAAATTTCCCATTTTCCCCATGGAATTTCCTTATTTTCACTAATGTTTGATAGGTCCAAATAAGGAAATTATTCACTTGGTCACCCTTTTCACTAGTTTAATAAGTGTTTGAGCACTTGGTTTAAGGTTTTAAGAACTATAAATTTGTTGGTTAGTAAGAATACCATGGAGTTCTTACTTATAGGTTGAGCTCAACTTATTTTATAAGAGGTTAGTGGAATTTATGGAGGGATATTTAATTTAAGGATGAACTATTGATAAAGAGGATCCATTCTCTCTTTTGTGAGGAAGGATACATAGAAAAGAGGAGAAAAAACAATTTGCGGAGAAGAAGAAAGAGGAAGAGGTAACTAATAAAAAAAAAATAGGGATCTTAAGAAAAAATAAGAGGGGCAAATTTATATAGGAAAGAAGGGTTTCCATGAATAAAGAAGAATAAGGAAGTATAGAGAAAATTAAATATAAAATAATGAATAAGATGAGGAGGAAAGGGAAGGAAAAGAGAAATACTAGAGGTGCAAAACAAAAGGAAGAAGGGATAGTAGAGAGGAGAGGCATTTCTATCATGTATCTAGGAACACTCATGGAGACGAGAAGTAGGAGGAAATTATAAATGAAGAAAGAAAAAGGGATAAGTAACAGAGGAGAAGATATTTCTAGCAAGTTTTTGGGAAGAAATGCCACTAAGAGAGACTATTAGGTGGAATGGCATGGTTCTTCTAAAAGAAGTTGATAAAAATAAATAAAAGAGTAGAAATTGTGAAGAGAAGGAAAACCATTGAAGGAACAAAATAGAATTTAAGGAAACAAATGTGGGAGAAGGAGCAACAATAGAGCTTGTTAGTAGCAAACCAAAGGAGACCCAAGTTAAATAACTTGTTTCTTCATTTTTTTTTTAGGAATTTCTCCATGAAATTATTGTAATTCTTGGTAAGACTTAAACAAGGAGATCCCCCCAATCTATTTTTTAGAAATAACGATCTTGAGCTTTATAATTGGACAACAATTGAAGCTTCGAGGGTTAGTTCAATTGGCTGATTACCCATTTTTAAGCACCTTTGCTATTGGGAGTTCATGGGTTCAATTCTGTAGACACATTTGAGGTTAGGCTTCATGTTTGAGACGATGGGAAGTGATCCCTTTGAGTGGATTTTCTTGGAATAATATTCCAAGGACGTAGTCATTCATCGATATCCAATAACTATGAACCATATAGAATAAAATGGAAATTAGTTGAATCTAATTGAGGCATACACATGTAATTTCATAAATTTTAGTTTAGTTGAAGAATTGGATATGCAAATATGATATTTATTATTATGTGTTTGTGTCATAACAATATGTGTGAAATTGGTATATTTTATGCCCTCATGAGTGTTCATTTATAGCTCACAGTGGCTATGGTTTTCATACCCTATTGTTATGTGGGATTTCCCACTCAATAAAGATGAGTTCATATACACAAAATGAAAATATACAAACTATAACTAAATTTCTATGAAGAAATAGCAAGCTTTTATGATTTTGCAATTTTTATTAAGAAAATAACAAGCTTCTATGCTTTGCATCAAATAAAATACCACAATAAATCGGGAGAGAAGGACTCTCTAGATGTAACAAAACAAATAAGTTGAGGAAATATAGTAAGGATTTCCTTAAAAATCTCAAATAGCCTCTAAGGATAGGAAATGAAAAGGTCTTGAAAATTGTAATTTCAATAATTATCACATCATATAAAATATAATACATATGAAAATATACAAATACTAGTCATTAGAATCCTTATCATTCCTCACAACCAAAAAAAATGGCCTCCAGTGCTATCAGGTGAGATAGAAAAAATCTCGGTTGTAATCGTTGTTGTGGATGTTGATAAGGAAGAATATTGCAAATTTATATTAAAACTAGTGAGTGAAAGTCATATAACTCAAATCTATATCTATACAATATTATATGAATGCTCAAAACCAATTGAAATTATACTGGAAAACAAGTCACTAAAAGGTTATAAAACCAAAGAAAGCAATGTGATCCAAATAATAAGTATATTGAAGAAAAATATACTTGAACAAAAATTTGGATTTGATACTTTCAATCCTATTTATATTTTTCCTATTAAGTATTGAATTGAACCTCTTAAGGACTTACTTAAAGCTCCTATAAAAAAAGCGAATCAAATCGTTCAACACATTCACCTGAGAATGGAGAAGGGGATTAAAAATAAAAAGCTAAATAATGAAAAAATTATTTAAATGGAAATATCACAAATTATTCATTCCATGCTATAAATCCATTCATAAATCATGAAGAAGACATATTTTAAGAAAATATACATAGATCAAATTAACAAATATGGTCGAGGTATTTCAAAGAGCTCTAAAATGATTTCATTCATTTAATATCATAAAGAGTCATAGGAGAATATTCATGAGATATCACGCTTAACAAGGGTCTATGAAACCACAAATACTATGAGCTTATGGAAAAAACTCTTTATGAGAGTTAAAAATAATATTACAAACTTGAAATGTAAGTTCGAATAAAGTAGGTTCATAAATAACTCGACAAAATTCCTAATAGTTAAACAAAACTTGAATACATTCATTCCTAAGGGACTGGGATGGGGCTCCAATAAACCATTAAATAATATAGTAACCTAGAAGAAAATAAATGCACACATTCAAGTACCATATTATAAGTATATATCACAATTCATAAAGCTCGATTATCTAATATTGAGATGCAAAAAGTGGGAAATTGCTTCAAATAAAAGACTCACAAATTTATAGAAGGATTGGTAGAATGAATGCTCTCTTTGGATATATCATACATCGAAGAATATATATTGGTCTCGTATGTCTATTAATGTGGCTACCTTAGTAATTATTTAGGGCTAACAATTTCATTTAATGATCTTTAAGCCATTCCTCAATATACTCCTTCATAGGTAGTATATTCATAACTTGCTTAACTCTTAATTCAAATTTTAGTCTTTAATTTATTTTGAATATAATCATAATTATTCAATGGTTTATAGTTGATCTCATTGTCATTGATGAATGTATCTATCCATTTCTTAATCTTCTTCTCTATGAAATCCATTAGGTTTTTGAGCTTATTACCCCATGATGTCCTAGTAATTTTCAAATACGCCTCTAGTTGGTCCTTTAAAATTAACATGGAGTCTAAGTATTCATGGGCCTTCAATATATTAGACAACCTTGATTTCTTTAAAGAAATTTTTACTTCTACACTCATTAATTTTTGTACATTAATCAATAACATATTTTAACATTTGGATATTTGCAGACCATCCTACTTTGATCGTCTTTATTCACTTCCTCATTAACTAAGAAATAATGCTAAATATAAATATCTAAAAAAGAGAATAAAAATTGTTAATAAGTAATAACTAATATCATACTGCATGAGGGGGAATTATTATGATTATGATGAATTAGTGAAAGAAGCAGGGGACATAGATGATGACTATTCCATTTTTTTTTTTTTTTTTTTTTTTTTTTTTATTAATACAAAAAATTTTTTTTGTTTTTACTAGAGTGAAATCTTCATCTTAAAATGATGAAAAATAATAGTTAAAATAATAAAATAAGAGTTATGAATTTTGGAGTGAAAATAAGAAAACTACTTTTTTTTTAATTGTATTTTTTCCTTATCTACTGATAGGTTTACTCAAATTTCAAGTGTAGACACTTGTTGTATGTGGAATTAAATTTTGCATCCAATGAGTACCCATTATGCATACTTTTGAGAAGACCCACATTGATAAAAAATCAAGATACGTTAAAAACGTGTGTTAAACACACATTTTTAATGTATCTTAAATTTTTATCAATGTGGGTATTATAAAAAGTATGCATAATGGGTACTCATTGGATGAGGAATTTAATTTTTCATCCAACGAGTGTCCAAAATTATAATTTGAGTAAACCTGTAAGGAGATAAGCAAAAAATACAATTAAAAAGTAGCTTTTCTTCTTTTTCCTCCAAAATATTTACATGTACCTCCTTTTAAATTTAAAGGATTTTCATTGGTTTACATATTATGACATGGAAATTACGTGAAAATTTCATGGGCACTTTTAGGCTAAATTTTTCTCTAATGGGGTTTATGTATAATCATGATTTCTCCTAGAATATAGATTTTTTTATCTATAACCAATTATTCCACCATATTTTGAATTTTTCCAAAGCATAAGGCTACCCAGTCCAAGACTATGGCACTAAATACTTCCATATCAACAGGAACAATTGATTTTTGGGTCCCTTTTTACTATAAATTTTGTTACTCTATGATGAAGTAACAACAACATAATACCTTTTCAAATTAACATGAGGGGGTGGCTTTTCACCATCGTCTCCACCAAAGTTTTATTCATGAATATTTCCTATACCTACAAATGTATCTTGTCTTTTACATGCTTAGGATGAAATATTATGAGTTGGTTGAGATGATGAATATTGTACATTTGTGGGGTTTCCCCCTCTTTTGATATTTTTTCTATTTTCTCTTGAATTGGTACTAACTTGTGCAACTATAGCATCATTTTGTATGAGTTTTTACTTCTCTTTTTACTTTAATACTTCCACTTCATTATCTCTAGTTGCTTTTGCGATTTTAGTAAACATGTTGCCAAATATTACTAATGATAAATGTCAAGAAAATAACTTCTCAAGGTAAAAACCTTGGACGAGTCTAGCTTCATTAAAATTGAAGGGTTTCAAAATCTTGGATACCTCTGCTATACCTTTGCAATATCTCTAGGTTTCCTACATACCTCTGTAATGGAATATCTACCACAAATCAACACGGGGAGTAATAGGAGACTTTATTGGTACCTATAAAGTATCATGTATGTATATTTATCTTCTTGTACACATCTTTTCTATTCAAGAAATATTATTCTTGTTTAGTCAACCTATGTGGTTAAAATGCAATCAATATATATCGAATTTTTCTGACAAACATATCTTAGATAAGGAAAAAGTGAAATGGTGCATTTTGTCTCCATAAAAGGGAATATTAGAATTGCACTATTTTTTTCTCCTGGTTTAATTACTCTTCAGGGGTATGCCATTGAATGAGTTACAATAAACTATTTTTATCCCCAAAGAAGTTCTCATGAAGAATCTTTGAATCTTCATCTAATTAGATAATTGAAAGGAATCTCATTGGAAATCACCTCTACCTAACCAAAAAAATTCTCCCTCTTAAAAGAAAATATAGAATAGATAGAAATAACCTAGATATGTGGGACATTGAATTGTGTCCCATAATACACATGGAAAACCCAGATAATTCTATGTAAGGCTTAGCTAGTAAAGAGATATCAATATAAAAAATGTTCTTTGGCATGTGCATTGTTTGAACCATGAATTCTCTAAGAACATTCATGCCCCTGCCCTGAGAGTCAGGAAACATACATGATTTCAACAACTTAAGTTTCCTATTTGGGTCTCATAGCTTCAACATTTTCTTGAAATCTTTTGGAGTCAGAAGCACTAAATTGTTTCCGTGCAAAGTAAATTTAACGTTTCTTGTTTTAGGATTGAAACAATGGGTGCACTATGAAATAATTTCTTTGAAATAAAATACTTTAGGAACACATCCAACCTTCGCAGTAACCATGCTTCAAGTTTTATTACTAAGCCTTCACTTGATTATTTTCATGATTTTATTAAGTATTTTCATGATTTTATTAAGTATGGTTTGTAAGTGGAGAGATTTATTTTACAATACTATATGATATGATAGTGTATAACATTTATGTGTGCAAAGAAAGAGGTGTGTGGAGAAATGGGATTTATAGAGAAAAAATTATGGAGTATCTTCCACACATTAACAAAAAATGGCTAAGTATAAGAGAAATACGAGAAAAATTATATGCATAGGCGTGTAGCAAAAGTGTGCAGAGAAAGAGGGGTGTAGAGTATGGGGTTCTTATTTGAGGTAGTAAGTTCTGCATAAGGCTTGAAAATTATAACTAAGTATGGCATTTTTTTTAAAGATCAAATAGATGTATAGATGATTTCTAAGATTGATGAAGAATGATGATGGATTAGGGCTAGCTGGGGTAATGCATGAAAATGGGTCGACAATTCCTTGAGTCACTGATAAAAGAAGACATGTAAACTCCTAGAATCACAAACACCAGAGCAAGTTTGAGGAGTCGGAAAAATCATCACTAGAGGTATTGTTACAAAAAATCCCAAAATGTTGGTGGATAATGCCAAATATGGACATATTCAAATATTAAAAATGAAAAGTGGGTTATTAGAATCAATTTATGATGCTCCACCCTTCAGTTGAAAGACCGTGATATAAAACAATATAACAGTTGGGAACCAATTGTAGCAAGAAATTGATACCACACATATTGAGTGGGAATATGTTTAGGGACTAACATCAACCCATCGATAAAAAATGAACAACTAACCATCATATGGACACATTTCAACAATTGAGACACTTAGGTATCTAGCCACATTTCTCATTGGTTTTGTAAGAAGACAATATGGATACATGAAGTAACCAAATCAAATTCACATTCTTCATGCACATAATAATGAGGAATAGAAAAAATAATAATAATTTATCACATCTACCACACACCTTACAAATTTCACTCAAGGATGATTATTATGTCACATTGTATTTTCACACAAGTCTACCAAACATCAAAGCCAATTTCATACACAAAATGAAAGTATGCAAATTCTAACGAAATTTTTATTAAGCAAAGAACAACCTTTTATAATTTTACATGAAGGAAACTTCTTCAATAAATTAGGAGAAAAATTATCTCTAGATCCAACAAATTATGATTTTTATATAAATTTTCAAGGAATAGGTTGAGGAAAGATCTCAACCATTTCCATGAACACCTCAACTAACCCCTAAGACTAGGAAATCTAATGGTCTCGATAATAAAAATCTCAATAATTATCACACCATACAAGAAATAATACATATGAAAATACGAAGGACTAGAATATATATCTTCTTAGGCTACATCATTTTCATCTTCATATAAGAGCCTAAAAATCCCTATGAGAAACTCCTAGGTGGTAAACTAACCTGGTTGGATTTTCTTGAAGACAAGAAAACTACATTACAAGGTAAGGATGATTCACACATGTAGTACATGCACCACACATCGTAGTCACATCAATTCATTCCCCATTTATAGACGCATGTGAAGAGTTGTCTTCAAGAATGTGGTAGGCATTATTTATTACTAAGATCAATGAGGAACCATGGAAGTCTAAGAAGGCCGAGAATGGCATGGAAATGAACCAATGCAACTAAGTCTAACAAGAAAGCTCCTAAAAAATATCAAACTGTTATAAAAGGGTTCATATTTTGTAAAGGAGTGTGAACCTTGTTGTATTTGATGGTAGATAAGCAAACTAAAGAGTAGGGAAATAAGCAGTGACACATATAGTACATGAGCAACACTTTTTAACCACATGAATTCTTAACATTGTAGGCAAATGTGAAAATATTTATCCAAGACTTTGGTGGGAATTGTAGTTTAAAAAGATTAGTTAGAAAGCTTGTAAGTTTAAGAAAGCTAAGAATAGCAAGGAAACAAACCAACATAATTGTGTCTAAGAAGAACGGTCCTAAATGTTAAGGGATGAAATTTTGTAAAGGAGTTTGTGTTGTAATTCATATGCTTGTCAATGGAAAGAGATAAGACGAGTTGACACAAAAAAAATAGACATGAGTGTAAATAGCTAATGCAAGTATTGTAAAGTCAAAACCCAAGGGCCAAGAGAAAGAGTGAGCCAAATTCAACCACATAACAATTGTGAAAACAACTTTGTCATGGAAGTTGCATGAGAATTTGAAAGCCAATCAAGAAAAATGAAGAAAATATATAAGTAACTATGTGAAGTGTGAAAATTCATAATATAAATAATGTATTTTTTAAATTTTAATTAAAATTATTAATTTAATAATATTTAATATAATGTGTTTTCATGTATATGATGATTTTGGTAAATATTTTCATTTTTAATATTAAATAATAAACAATTTAAATTTATATATATTTTATTGTTTAAAAATATATATTTTTTAAAATAATGTTAAATTATTATTTTAAATAAATATAATTTAATGATACAAAACTATTTTTTCTAATCCAGGAAATACTCATAAAAACAAATGCAAACTCATAAACAAGCTATTACCATCATAATGTTTGAACCAACATTAATGGTTAATAAATTGAACAAACATTTCTAGAACCCATTCTAGAACCCATTATTAATGCAAGGTAACTATTGCTCTCACACGTACTAAATTAAATTAGATACAAATATGGACTATGAAATCAAATATGTCATTGATATGGACTCAATCAACCCTCTAAAAACCCAAATGCTAACCCAAGGTAACTATCAAGGTAACTATTTCATGCACATGTTTTAAATACAAAATCTCCAAATGAGTTTGATTACTTCTATTCCCAGTTCATACCTTCATTATGAGAAGAGAAATTCCGGTTTGATTAATAATTTGTGAGTAGCATATAGTAATGGATTTTTTTTAATTTTATTTTTTAGAGTTTAGTGGATTTTTAGTAGAAAAATATGAGGTGAAATTTTGATTTGTGTTATTTAATATTTGAAGTGAAATTTTGATTTGTGTTATTTAAACTGGTTTTTTTTACTATATATATATGGATTCAACACCCTGAAAAACTCCTAGGGCACTTGAATTGTGCATAGTTTACTCATCAAACTTGTGATTTTAATGCTAGGACACTTGGATTGTGCATAATTTCTCATGAAACTTGAGATTTCAATGAATTCCTACTCAATTTTAAACAAATTAAATCCTAAAAATCCACTAATTTTTTTTCCAAAAAATTATATGAAAGACCATTCCTATAACAATGTTTACTTCCGAAAATAATCTCAAGAACAAGAACCAGAACCAGAACCAGAGTTCAAACACACATTTAAAAAAAAAAAACTCTTTGTTTTTTCAATTAGGGATATGCTAAATACACATGTTCTTCATTGATACACCTACCGACTCATGATGAGGGTTTCCCTCGAGTACGGATTTATGGCCGAATTTGTTTGTAAAAAGCGGGATGGTTTGAATGCCGTCTAGGTAATCGAATTGACCAGTGACCATCAAGCGATTAATTGTGGGTAATCGTTTGTATGAATAAGTACTTCGTACAACTTTATAATAAAAAAAATAATAATTAAAAAAGTTATGTCTATTTAAAACAAAATTGAAATAATTATATAAATAAAAATTTATAATATAATTTAATAAAAAAATTGAAAATAGTAATTTAAATTATATAACATAAATATTTTAATGTTAAAATGGAAATATTAAAAAATATTAATTTGATGTGGATACATAGTTTGTGATGAGTTGACAAAGTAGTGATATTAAAAATAGTATTTTACATTATATAACATAAATATTTTAACGTTAAAATGGAAATATTTAAAAATATTAATTTGATGTAGTTTTATTATAGATTTTATAATTATACCATATAGAAAAATATCATTAAATATAATATTAATAATATTATTAAGTCTAATATTAATATTAATATTATTAGATTTAATAATTTTAAATTAATAATTAAAAAAAATTGCATCTCCCCTCACAATAGATCATTAGATAGAGGTGGATGTCTAGGTCCTCCTTTTCTTCGTGTCCTCTATTCTCTGTGCCTTCATGGGTGAGGGGTTGTGATGTTCCAACTTCCTCACAAAATGACGAACGATAACTATCTCATTCCTCACACTCCCAAATTCACATCTCAATTCCTGTCTTCAAGGGGGCATTAAGATCTGATGTTTTAGAATGTTCGGACTCCATCTAATTGAAGGCGAATGAGGCAAATCAGGCTTTCGATTATATTAATAAAACTTATCAAGGATGCCATTGGACCATTAGCCAATTTGGGGCTTGAATACAATTTTATTTAAATCAACTTTCTTAGAATGGTTGATTGCTAAAAACATTGTTGAGACAACTCACTGTTGATTTTATTGATATGTTTCTTTCTTATGTTTTCGCTTTTAATGTTTGGAAAATTAAATAAGGATTTCATTCTCAAACGACAAAAAGAATGAGGGACTTTTGTTTTTTATTGGTTTGTTTCTTTTTATTGTATTGTAAATGAAACTAGTATAGATCCATCTAAATCATGGGTCTAACATGATTTTTATCATAGATGAAATTATTATTGTTAAAATTTTTGGATTTAATAATTACGATTTTATTCTTGTTGGTATTAATAGTTATACTCATATTGGAGTAGTAAGGATCTTAAGTTGCTTGTCCAGATGCTCATGGATTCTGGCTAGAAGGATGATATCATTAGTATAGAGGAGAAGAGTAATGTTCATACTAGATATCTTGGGGACATTACATCCTGCAACTTCCAAACACTCTTTTAGATTATCAATATAAGTGTCAAAAAGGTAGGGGACACCTTTTCCTAACACATACATTACATTTAATTTCTTTAGACTAGCCTTCAACATTTAATTTCGGTTGTCTTAAGCTTGGTTACAACATTTTCACATAGCCTAATCACAAAAACCCTCAACTCAAGAGGAATCTCAAACTCCATGTCTTCCAAAGAAAATATATCCTCCTCTATAAGAGTGTTTAATATGTTGCCATGGTGTCTAGGGAGTCATAAAGGTTCTTGAGATAAATATCCCAGTTTAGAATTATTTTCTTTTATTCTACGGAAAAGTATATTCTTCTAGAACTTTATAGGCTCAACTTTAGAAAGGTGAAGAAGATCCTCTTGTCTCTTCTTAATATAGGATGTTTTCTTCCTTTTGATAAGATATTTGTATACCCTTATTTTTTCAAGTTTTACTATTTTGTTAGGAGCATCCAGTTTTACAATCATTATCATACCAAGGGTTGGAAGTTCTATTATTATTTTTATACAACGTAGAGAATTTGTTAATGGTAGTGGAAAGAATTGTAGTAAAATTGTAGTAGATGTGATGAATGTTATCATTATACGTTAAGAAACCTAAATCCCTCTCTAAATCATGTAAGAAGAGATCCATTTTACTTTTTTCAGAACATATCTGCCTTTAACTATCACAATTATTTTGCATGTGGTTGGTATGTATCTCAAGATTTAGGGTTAAAGATAAAGCTCCATGGTCATAATCATGCTTGTGGTCATTTAGAAGGTCATAATTTACAATACGATTGAGAAAATGGGAGTCGGATATTGCATAATCCACAACACTATTGCCCCATCCATGAATACAATTCATTGGGTGATATTTTGACCACTTATTAATTCCATTACAAATTATAAGGTCTTGGGAACTGCAAAGCTTGATAAGCTAGCTACCAAATAGGCTCTTGGTTGTGTTTTCAGAATTTATTTTGAGTCTATTAGCTAAGTCACAGTCCTAATTAATAATAATAATAATATAATATTAGTTATACAAATAATTAATATATTATTATTATAATTTTAACTATAAAAACAATTAATATATGAGTTAAACATATATACATGTAATGAATCATGTAACAAGATTCTTAACAATGGAGATTCATCTCCCTTTACCCTGGAGATTCTTAATTTGTAAATAGGTTTTGTCGCAATATCATGGGCCAATACCATGTCTAACTAATACCATGTCATGCCAAAAAAACCATAACTCATATTCATGTGACACATGTTCATATGATATTTTTTTAATTAATTAATTTAATTAAGAGAATAGAAAGAGAATAACTACTTTGGAAATGTATCTTAATCTTTGATTTCTATACACTATTATGAATATTCTAAAATATTCCATTGAGGTTGAATCCCTACCATCCATTTTATATTTATTGATAATTAAATTAAAATTTTGGAAGCCTCGTTCCAAAATAAACATGCTTATGGACATAATTATTTCGTTCATTAAAATTTAACTGTTTAATATTTTAGATAACTCGTAAAACCATTTTTTTTTTAATTTGTACCTAATTTAATTTATTAAAATATAATACATTTTTTTTCAACTAAGTTTAATTTAGATTAGGGCCAACCTCAATGTCGCATGGAAAAACCATCTATCAATATGTGAGATGGTGATATTGTCACCATTATTTTGGAACATCCTTTAAAAGTTGAATGAATATATGCCCCTCAAATTAAAAATAAGAATGAACCCATTTTGAGAGCATAATAGACATATGAGTGAAAAAAGTATAGCCATATGCCATAAAAGTAGAAAAGTGAAAGCGCCATTTTTCCTCTTTAGCTCTCGATTAAAGAGTAACTCTTGGTTTTCCAATTTTATTTTATTTCTTTTGTGTTTAAGCATATTCATTATGCAGAAGGAATTTTTTTGGGGAAGTTCCTCCACTAGCCTTCGTGGTCTGGCCACCTTCACTGGAAACCTGCCATGTGTCCATATTATGCTTTTGTCAGTTTCTATATTTAGACAGTTTCTATATTTAGACACAATAACCTTATCGTCTTTTCAAAAACAGGGAATGCATCCACAATGGCCTTATCCTCTTCTGAAATCACCCTCCAGTATTAGGGTGTCGTAGCCCGCCATTGCTACTCTCTTACTGAGCAATTGTTCTCCATGATAAATCAAACATGTGGAAATTTGACATCTAAGTTGTAGGCATATGCAGGTAGTTCTGAAAAGTCATTAAGATATTTTTTTGGAAGTCATATCAATTGAATTTCATAATGGTTGGGGGAATAAAATAGAGGTGGATAGTTCTATCTTTTATATTAATGGAAAAATGATATTTAACTTTGATGTTGAGACTATCGAACATAGGGTTTCAATTAACCCTCTATATATTGCGACTTGTATCTTTAGATCGTTGCAACTCTCCTGCCTATTGTGCTCACAATTTTTTCATTTTGTTAAAAAAAATATCTCTGAAATTGAATGAATATATGTATCTTAGACTTACTCTATTTTCATTTTTTTTTATCTTATGTCTCTTTCATCATCTCTGAAATTGAATGAATATATGCATCTTAGACTTAATCTATTTTCATTTTTTTTATCCTATGCCTCTTTCATCACTTGGTACCAAAGACAAGAGTCATTAGAGATTGACAAGGATTCAAGGTTCATATCAATAAGCAATGAAAACTTCAAACACAAAATTGGAAAATCCACAAATTTCTTAGTTTAACGGAAAAAACTATGATTATTGGGCAATCACAATGAATACATTGTTTTTTTTTTCAAGATATTTGGGATATTGTAGAGAATGAGTTCCAAAATTCTAGAAACATAAAATGCATTGATACAAGCACAGAAATATTTGTTGAGATATACTAGGAATAATAATTCATGTTGAAGTTTTCAACAAGAAACAATGAAATTGGCATCTAGAAACAACAAGAAACATCTACACTAAGTGTGGGACTAGGAGGTCCAAGCAGCACCTACACTAAGTGTGGGACCAGGAAGTCCAAACAACACCTACACTGGTGTGGCCTAAATTTGGTGCAGTGTCTATTTTAGTTATCCCTTAATTAAATTGGAAAATAAAATAAAATATTATCTCATAATCACTTGTAATAGTAAATTGAATGTGATAAACTCAATTATCTCATAAATTTCGATTTGAAGGTAGTTGGTGAGGCATGCAGCGTAATTCTAGTTGTAACAGAGTTTGAAGTGCAGTTGGTGCATTAGTTTAATGCATGTGTAATCAATTAACTCAATTAAGTGAGTTAAAGTGAGTTGTGCTAGTTGTAACTATTTGATACACTAATGATAGATCAAGTGAACTAAATATTATGTATTTCACAATTAGTGATCTCACATGCAAATGAGGATTTACAGTTATTAGTTGCATGCATGTCATTTTCAGTGGAGACCCAGTTGAGATCTAGGTGAAAGGGAAATGTGACTATCAGTTGTGATATTAGCAGGCGACCCAGGTGTAGTTAAAACACCACAGGATGCCCATGATACTTAGCGCAGTTGAGGAAGGCTGAAATCCCCAAAGAATAGGGATTGCATTCATCAGGAATTGTGTGAGCAAGGAAGGATGATGACATGCTGAGAATTGGCCCGATTTTGTCTGGATCAGTGTGAGACAATTAGCTGAATACAAGAGGGCTCTTGTGATAAGAGTTGTATGTAATTGTTTCATGATTCCTTGTGGAATATACAATAGAATATAGTGGGGTTTTGCGCAGCAAGCTTTCCCCGGGAAATTATCTGTGTTGTGGCTTGATTGATTCTTCTTTGCTTCATGTGATTGGTGATTTTGTTTTTAATTCCGCAATTGATTTGTAGAAGCGATTCAGTATTTAACCTTAGTACATTGTTATATCAGATTGAATCCATTATATACATGCTTGTTGTATAATTTCTACAATTCCAAACCCCTCTTCTATATAATTGTAGCATGCATGAGAGTATTTTTCCTAGAATTGTAGCAACAATAAAATCAAAGCAAGAATTGTGCATTCTCCAGATAGCACATCAAAGCACGGGAAAGGTGAAAACAAGAAAGTTGAAAATGTTGAGAAGAGGTTTTGAAATAATACATATAAAGGAGTCTGGAATAGTAGACTCATTCTTTACTAAAATCATTGTACCGATAGGCCAAAACAAATTTCATGGTGAGACACTTGAAGAAAGGATAATGGTTAAAAATACTCTAAGAAGTTTACCAGAAATATTTAAATCTATTATTGTGGCCATAGAGGAGACAAAGAATTTCTCACATTTCTCATTGGATGAGATCCATCAATTACTCATTTCCCATAAGCATAGGTTGAGCAAGCCAAAAATATCTTCATTGGAACATGTTTTCAAAACAGTGTTATCGATGAAATAGGTAACCGCACTGTTACCTACTTTTTTTTGGTAGCATAAAAAGCACCCGATTTTGAAAAGTGGTGATGCAGAATCACCTTTTTTTTTTTGGAGCACATTTTTGACACTCTAATATTTTTATTTATGAAGTATGAATATTTGTTTTAAAATGTTAGTGATTTTCATGCTAATTTTGAAACGTATTGATGCAGCATCAACTTCTTCTTTTTTAGAGCGGTGATTTTCATGCTAATTTTGAAACGTATTGATGCAGCATCAACCTTTTTTTTTAGAGTGGTGATTTTCATGTTGGTAATAAAACACAAAACTTAGATAAAAAATATATATATAAAAACAATAAAAAAAAAACCAATAAAAATGTAAAAAAAAAAACAAAATTAACTCGTAAAAATAAAAAATTTAAACAAAAATAAATTAAAAAAACAAAAATATTCGAAAATTATATCAAAAGAAATGACAAAATTTGAAAAAAAACCACATAATTTAAAGAAAAAAACAAAAATTAAAAAAAAAAACATCAAAAACATTTTTTTCTAAGTTATTAAAAAAAACTATATAATTAAAAAAAAAAAATTAAAATAGAAAATTTTAAAATAATTTAAATTACAAAATTAAAATTTAGATAAAAAAAATAAAATACAAAAAAGAAAAAATTAAATTTAAAAATTTAAATTAAAATAATAATAAGAAGAAAAAAAATACAAATTTTAAAATTAACAAAAAAAAAAAAAATAAAAAAAAAACAAAAAAACAAAATTGAAAATTGAAAAAGAAAATGAAAATAAAAGAATTAAAAAAAAAAAAAAAACTATCATTAAAAAACAAAAAAAATGAAAAAAACCACGTGCAAATAATTAAAAAACAAATATCCATAAATTTACTGTTTTTTTTAAATGAAACAATTTATAAATTTTAAAAATGAAAAACTAAATAAACTAAAAGATTAAAAAAAAAAAATTAAATTAAATTAAAATTTAATAAATTTAATAAATAAATTTTAAATTTTAAAAAATAATTAATCTAAAATATTAAATTTAAAAACAAAATTAAAAAAAAAAAAAAAACATTTTAAATTTAAAATAAAAAAATTGAATTAAAAAGCAAATAATTTTAATTTTTTTGAATTTAAAAAAAAAATCAAATTAAAAAAAATTATTAAAAATTAAAAAAAAATAGAAGAATTTTTTGATCGTGGTGGTGCCGCCAATCGGCCTCCCGCCCAGGTGGCGGCGGAGGCCGGCCGCTGGGCGGGAGGCCGATTCCGAGAATCGTCCTCTCGCGGCGGGAGGCTGATTCCGGGAATCACCCTCCCGCGGCGAGAGGTCGATTCCGGGAATCGCCCTGCCGCGGTGCAGGAGGCCGATTCCGGGAATCGCCCTCCTGCGGCGGGAGGCCGATTCCGGGAATCGCCCTGAGGCCGATTCCAGGAATCGCTCTCCCGCTGCGGGAGGGCGATTCTAGGAATCGACCTCCCGCCCAGCGGCTGGCCTCTGCCACCACCTGGGCGGGAGGCCGATTGGCGGCGTCACCACGATCATTTTTTTTTTTTTTTTTTAAATTCAAAAAATTTAAATTTTTTTTTGTTTTAATTTAATTTTTATATTTGAAATTTAATTTGTTTTAATTTTTTTTGTTTTTTTAAATTTTATTCATTTTTTGTTTTTAAAATTTTTTTTCTAAATTTAGTTGAAAAAATTTATTAAATTTTGTATTTTTTTTAATTTAATTGATTTTTTTTTATTAAATTTTATGTTTAGTTTTTTCATTTAATTTTTTAAAATCTGGTAAATTTTGTATTTTTTTTTTTTTTTAAATTTGAATTTAATACTTTTTTAATTTTTAATTTTTTATTATTATTTTTTTAATTACATAATTTTTTATTTTTATTTTTACATTTCAATTAAAATTGTGTTTATAAAATTATATATATATTTTTAATTAAACTTAATATTTTCAAATTAATTTGTTTTTAATTTTATTTTTTATTTAATATATTTTTTTTATTTTTTCAATTTTAATTGATTTTTAAAGTTTTTTAACTTTTTATTTTAATAATGTTTTTTTTCCTTTATATTTAAAATTTATTTTTTATTTCAAAATTTATTTTTTTATTCATTTATTTATTAAAATTTAATATTTTTTTTTTTTTTTAAATTTAATTTGTTATTTTAATATTAACATTTTTTTTTTAAATTTAATAAAATCTAATATATATATATATATATATATATATATATATATATATTATTTTTTATAATTTAAATTTAATTTATTTTTTAAAATCTATTTGTTTTTTTAATATATATATATATTTTTTAAATTTAATATTTTTATTGTATTTTATTTTTCATTTTTCATTAATTTTTCATTTTTTTACTTTTAATTTCAACAATGTTTTTTTTTTTTTTTTTATTTTATAAATTAAAATTTAATATATTTCTTTAAATTTAATTTTTTATTTTAAAACTTATTTATTTATTTCTAATTTAATAAACATTTTCTTTTTCTTTTTTAAATTTAATTTCTATATTTTATTTTTTATAATTTCTTTCCTTTTTTAACTTTTTTTTTTTTAATTTAATATTTTTATTTTTTTATTTCTATATATTTTGAAATTTTAATCTTTAATTTTTTTATTTTTTTTTCCTTAAATTTTAGGTTTTTTTAAATGTTTGAATTAAAATTTTTATTTTGTTTTTATTTTTATTATTTTTATTCCTATATATTTTTAAATTTTAAGTTTTAAAATGTTTTTATTTATAAAAAAAAAAAAAAATTCTTAAATTTTAGGTTTTTTTTAATGTTTGAATTTTAAAAATTAAAAAATGTTATTTCTATTTTTAAAAATGTCAAAAATATGACACAATTTTTTTTATTTATTTTTTGTTATTCCAGCATCAACTGGTTTTGTTTTGAGGGTGTTTTTTCAATCCTTTTTTCAACAAACAATTTTGTTTTTAGCATAATTTTATAAAATGTTGAAATTTGACCTTAAAAAAAAACCAAGTGCGTTCTAGAATACACTTTTTTTGTTTTTGGGGTGTTTTTTCATGTTTTTTTAGTCTTTTTGGGTTAGAGTTCTCGTTTTGAGGTCAGATTACCTATTTCATCGGTAACAGTGTTTCAAGACACAAGTCTCAAATGGTCATAGTAGAGGTAGACGAAGATCAAATATTAGAGGTAGAGGAATAAGTTCATATAGAGGTGGAAGAAGGAACTGTTAAAGCTCAAGTGGACGAGTCAACACTCAAAATCCAAGTGAAATTCCAATCCAAAATCAAACACAAGGTCAAAGGTGTGACAAGTCTCAAATTCAATGTCATTATTGCAAGAAGTATGGACATTATTCAAATGAATATAGAAAGAAACAATATGATCTTAACAAATCAAATGCAATTTTGACAGGGGAAAACCAAAACCAAGAAAACATGTTATTAGCTTATAATCAAGCACAAGAGAGTTAAAATTATGCATGTTTTTAGACTTAGGTTGCAACAATCACATGATAGGGAGCATAGAAACATTTTCCGATTTGGATGGGAGTGTAAAATCATAAGTCACATTAGGGATTGAAAACAAAATAATAGTAATGGGTAAATGAAACACCAATATTATAGCCAAGAAGGGGGAGAAAACATATATTTCAAATGTGTATTTTGTTCTAGGCTTAAAACACAATCTAATAAGCATTGGACAACATATGCAAGAAGGGTATAATGTCTTTTTTTTAAATGGAGAATACACAATCCTAGATAAATTTCCAAGTAAAAAAATTATTGGAAAAGTCAAAATGACAAGAAATAGAATGTTTTCCCTGAGGATAAAACCATATTTTAAGGTAGAGCATTCTGAAGCATAGCCCTCAATGAATCCATGTCAAGATGATGAAGGAAAAACTTCAACAATCACACAAACAACCTTTCAAGTAGAAATAAAAGATGAAAATTGGCCATGGCATTTAATATTTGGACATCCTAACTTTGGAGGTCTAAACCTGCTACAGAGGAAATGCATGGTAAAGGGTTTGTCACTTATATAAAAACTACAAATATTATGTGAATGATGCATATTGGGAAAAGAACATAGGGAATTATTTATATTTAGGGTTTATTAATAAGGTAAAAGACACCTTTATCTATTGTCTATTTAGATTTTTTTGGACCAATGCATACATCCTCAATTGGTGGAAGATATTATTTCTTGACATTCATAGATGACTATACATCAAAAACATGAGTTTATTTTCTAAGACATAAAAATGAAGCGTTTGAGTGATTTTTTAAATTCAAGGCTCTTTTGAAAAACAAAGTGGGCACGACATCAAAGCATTGAGAACATATAGAGGTGTTGAATATATCTCAAATGACTTCCTAAGTCTTTGCTAGGATCATGGGATTCAAAATAAATTCACAACAAGGTACATACCTCAAAAAATGGTGTCACTAAAAGGAAAATTAGAAAAAATATCGAAATATCAAGGAGTGCCTTAAAAGAAAAGCATCTGCCAATGAATATTGGGTTGAAGTTGTAGCATGTGCAACATACATTATAAATAAATGTCCAACCAAAAGTGTAAAGAACATTATTACTGAAGAAGCATAGAGTGGAAGAAAACATAATGTTTCTCACATGAGAGTGTTTGGATGTGTGGCATATGCACATGTCCCATATCAGTTAGGAAAGAAATTAAACAAAAAGGAGAGAAATGAATATTTTTGTGTTATATTGATGAATCAAATGCATATAAACTATACAATCCAATAACCAAAAAGTTCATAATCAACATCAATTTATAGTTCATAGAAGAGGAAGCATGGGATGGAAGTTTGGAGAAAGAAATTAATGTAGCAAAAAGTTTACCACGAGAAGATAAAGAGGAATTAATAGCAACATGTACTCTAATTGTGACTCTTCCCACACTTATTCGAGTTCAAAAAAGTATTCCTTAAGGGACACCTTCAAAAAGAAAAAGGACAATCTCACGTATTCTAGAAAATATCCAAGTAGACAATAAAGATCGTCAATACCAAGAATTATTAATATAGAGACAACAAGTTCTCATTCTACAACTTCAACTTTAAGTGACACATCAAATTTGGAAAAGTTGAGAAGACAAAAAATTATAATTTTGAGAGATATTTATGGGCAAAATAAAGGTGAAAATGGAGCAGGTCTAAATTCTCTATTTGCTTAATATCACATGTAAATGATCCACTTAATTTTTAAGATGTAATTAATGAGGAAACAAGGGTAGAGACAATGGATGAATAAATAGATGCTATGAAAAATAATTATATATGGGATTTAGTTCGGTAAGGAAAAGAAATCATAAGTGTAAAATGGATCTATAAGACCAAAAGAAATGTATGGGGAAGGATAGAAAGGCATAAAGAAAGAATGGTTGTTAAGGGATACAAACAACAACATGGAAGATATTATGCTCAAACATTCGCTCAGATAATAAACCCATGGGTGTTTAGTATTAAATCCTTGGGTTTATGAGTGCTTTGGCTTTATAATATCAATCCCTTGGGTTTATTAATGTAAGGGTTCCTATTCCTACGTTATAATATTATTGATAAAGTTTATAATATTGATCCTAGGGATTAATGTAAATCACTTGGGTTTGTAATCCATTGGCCTTATAATATGAATTCCTTCGGTTTATTAATTGCATTATGAAAAATATTGTCTTGATATGAAATCAATCATGGTCAATCATGACCAACCATGGTACAATGTCGTATTATGAAAATGATTGTCTCTATATGAAAATCAACCATGCTCAAGCATTGTCAAACATGTTTATTTTAGCTGTTCTCTAAAAAACCCACAGAATAACCCAGAAATTATCGTAAGATTATGAAAAATTCATGAAAATAATCAATAATCAATAAGTGTGAAAAATACAACTCTTGAGAATGTGGTCCATGAAGTGAGATGGAGATTTTAATTAATTGATTTTTAAAAAAATGTTTTTAAATACATAATTGGATTCACCAATGAATGTGATAAATTAAACCATTTACATTTAAATTATGATTTCTAAAAATTCTTTACATAATTAATATTTTTTTATTAATTGTAAAAAAATATATAGAAAAATAAATATAAATATAATTTATTAATAAAAAATATATTTAAATACACCTTATACATATAAAAATAATTTACAAGAATATATTGATTAATATAGTACAAATTATATTAATTAATATTATATATATTTAAAAAATGATACTAGCTTAGATCCATATATCAAGTCTCTTCATGGATCAAATCTTTTTTACAATTTTCTTTTCACTGTAAAATATGTTTTAATATGAAGAGATTTGATCCTTCTTGGCACTTGGTAGATCCAAAGTTAAGATGGAGCTAGGTCGGTTTAATTTCCCCCTTTAAATATGTCATATTCTACATGAATATCTTGGGTCAATACCATGGACCATTTTTATTTATTATTATTATTTTATTTTAATAGGGTTATTTTTAATTTGTTATTTTATTTGACCTAGTTAAAATGTTTACATTACATTATTTTAAACTTTTAATTTAATTTGTTTGTTTATTTCTATATTTATTTTTATTTAATTTGACTTAGTCAAAATGTGAAACATTACATTACAACCTCTCTCCCATTCTTGATTGGAGAGAGGCTATGGGAGCAAAAATATATTTTAAAAATCAATCAAAATTTGTTGTTTAACCTCTTTTCCTATGTCCTTACACAACAACTATATTATAATTTATATTTAAGTTCAAAATATTTAAAAAATAATTTGACATATATTTTCCTCCGCCTACGAAGACATAAATACTCTGAACCTATGACCTCTTAGGAGGAAACACATGCTCTTAACCATTAGGCCCACTCAAGTTGTATGAAAATGATAATACAATATTATCAAAAATATAAATGTTGTTTTTTCAATATCATTTTTATTTATCTAATTAAAAAAATTAATATTATTTAGTTTAATAACATTATAAATATTAACTCTTCAATGGGGGCGATGAACACCGAAAACAACAATCAACACGGGGTATTAAACCGCCACACAATTGGAATTTGAATGAAGTGTGCCAAGGAAGAAACTTCAGACACAGGTCAATGAAGCTTCGCGAAGGAGCAATGGTTATATAACTCATTTGGATCATGGTAAACAATAACAGAGGGACTTTTGGGATGGAGAGAGCGTTGCGAATGATTAAACTGGTTTATGGTTCGTAGGGAAACTCCCTTGTTCAACCATACCCTGCCTCCTTGTTTGCAACAACTTCAAATTTCAGTAATGCACAGGCTGTTGGTTCAAGTTTGTACTTTGGTACCCTGTATCTAACATGTTTGGTGACATCAATAGAAAAATTCAGGACAATATAGGCACTATTGCTCTAGAATTGGTCGTGAGAGTTCCTTCTTCTCTTGGGGTTCAAGTATTACTCATCAACATCTTGTGTTTATATATTTTGTATTGCCCTGACTAGTTTCCTGTTGACTTCTCTGTCAATTGGTGGGGATTGGCGAGGGTATATTTTCGCAATGGAAGTCATGGGCTTGTGAGTGCTTTTTTTTCTATGTACGGTGAACAAGAGCGGGGCTAGTTCTCGGAATTTTGGGGAGCTGGGAGAGAGCAAGGAACCACGCTCTAGAGGAAGGTGATTGCAACATTGATTTTTTCTCGCTCACGGGGTGGTGGGTTGACTTGAACACAAGGTGGAAAGGGTCAACGAGAGTTGTAGGTGTGGCTGTCGACGTGGCAAGCGGAACCAACTGAAAATCCATTTTCATTGAAGGTGGTGTATCGGGGTTCGGCCTGTGGTGTGCAAGTGGTGAATCGCTTGAGAGTTGCGACATGCAGAGGCAACGAGGAAGAGTAAGGTGAGGTGTTGGCCCAAAAGGCCGTGGGAAAGTTCACCAAGGGGAGCATCAGGACTTTGGGGAAGGAGTGGAACAACCGAGAGACCAATCGTCGAAGTGGGTGCTCTTAATACCTCCTTTCGATTCTTTGGAGGCTCAACTTCACCACGTCACAATGCTTATGGAGTAGCTGGCTCGGGACCACCACAATGATGGAAATGAGGTCGTTTATTTCATGAATGCCCTCTAGCGCAACTAGTCGCAGATGTTGGGCCGAATGGCCTCCGTCCGTCATGGAAAAAAGCAACTGTAAGAAACTCTAGACCATCTTCAAGGAACACGAGTGCATGTAGAAGTCCGTGTACACGAGCATTCCGCTAGCAACATGGTGATGGTTCTGAGAACCAGAGTGCTAGAAATATGCATTTCGATTCTTGAGAATTTTTGTGCTATATGTGCAATCTGTGTTTGGGCAAACAACTTTTTGTCGTTATTATCAGTTATTTTTATTATATACCACTAAGCCAACAAATCAAGTAAGAATAAGGTCAATAATATTTAAAAAAAAAACACATCAAAATATAATATTTTTATAAATTAACACATAAAAATAAATTTTAATAATTAAATAATTAACACATAAAAATAAATAAAAATATTTTTAAATAATTATATTATTACAAAGAAATTATTAATTCTAAATTAAAATATCAAATTTATTTTTCATTATTATTATTTCTTAAGAAAAATACTTAAAATACATTGGAAATAAATAAGAAAATGAAAAAACATTTTTTATTAAAATGCCATCCATCCATTACATTTAATCTAATTCTCGAAACATTTATAAAAAAGGATTAAACTCCATCACGTCTTATCCATTACTTTTAATGTTTTCAACGGACTGATAAAGCAATATTTAAATCTTACTTATCCATTACTATTAATGTTTTCGACGGACTAATAAAAGAATATTTAAATCTTATTTTCTGGAAAAGAAGAGAATATTAACAAATAGGAATTGAGTTGTGAGGCGAAATGCCCCATCTCATTAAGACATGACCCAATTGTTTGGGACTCTTCGACGAAAGCGTGACTGATATTTCCTCCCCCAAAACAGCACAAAACCATAGTCACTTGCTCAATAAAACTACAATTGTAACACCTAAAGCACGGAGAGAGTCGGATTCAAGAAAACATAAATCGAAGAACATCTTTCTTTCATCCACGTCATGAGTGGGTGACAATGAAGAACAAGTGTATTTTACTGGGTGTATGTCATAATGAAGAATGTCGTAGTCTTTTTTCTCACGAGTGGTAACAACGAACGAAGAATAGGTGTTCCATTTCTACATGGGTATCACAATTAAAAAGATATGTGTTTTTTCTTTTTCTAATTAGAGTTTGACACTTTCCTCCTCGTTGCATTTCCTTCTTGTTGCATCGTGTAAAGTTCGGTGAACAAGTCATCTTTATAGTGGGTTTCTTACTCATTTTTACTTCAATTATTTTGGTGACATTCACGATAATTTCAACCTCTCTACAACTTTAGAGTTCTAATTAAATCAACTAAATCAATTTTCGACAAGACGAAAAGTGGTTTGTTGTCTTTGAATAAGGACCCTGGCAAGTTGGCTAGCCCCAGTCAAGTTAGCACCTCAAAGGAGAATATTGGAAAGAAATGCATCAACTAGAAAGCAATAGAAACTAGTCTTGTATTGGGGTGAGAGTTTGTTTAAATGACATTTCAACAATGACTTAATGTATTGTAATTAGGAAATTTTCAAGCCGGAGAATGAACATGGAGATTTTTAAGAGTTGATGGGTTATTTACCGAAATGCATGATTCTTGGAAACGACCGGTTGACATGGACTATGAACTCGCCAGAGGATGCAAACAAGTTACTGGCACAACGTTGGTTTTGGGGTTCTCGAGCCCTCTTCTTGAAAAATTAGCATTTGGACTTTGACACCTGAACTAAGAAATTGGAGTATTACTTTGGCCTAGGTGTGTTTGTCAGGATTGCGTTTGATCTTTTGGTCAGATGATGTGTTTTGGGAAATTGGAAATAAAATTAAGCATTCTTTGAAGCAAAAAAATTGTTTAAGGATACAAGTTATATGGGCATGGCCCGGATTCTCGTAGGGCTTAATGTGATAAAAGGTTTGACGAATTCCATTACATTTTCATATGGGGACTCCATTATCAAATAACCCCTTGACTATGAGGGTATACCTTTTCATTGTGGCCACTGTCATACTTATAGACACCTAGGGGTCGACTTTCCAATGATACACACACTCACGAGGTGGATCCTGAAGGTTGCATCCCCTAGTCTAGAAACAATGGTTTCAAAAGCAATGGTAGAGGTGAGAAAAGCATTAGAAGAGGTGCCAATGTTGCTTGATGAAGTCCCTATGTCAGCGAAAAATGGGATAAAGTACATGGAGATGCAGATGGACATTTCAAAGGTTTTGGTTCCCATGACCACTTCTAGTATGGTTATTGGTTCCCCTTTTACTGTCCCTTATGTTCATGAACTCTTCAATAAAAAATTCAAAAATTTAGGGTTGGGCTCAAAATTGAGTTTGGTTACCCCAATATATGGGATTTCGATTTCTTTCCCTTCTTGCTCACCTTCTATTGCACCTTCCCAGTCATTGCCACTTCTGAGTCCCCCTCACGCCCCTTGTTCCTCTCCTTCCTTGGGGCCTCCCCACTCCTCCTATAACCTTAGGCCTCATCCTCCCCTATCCACTTCCTCCTAGGACACTCAAGAACCCTCCTTCCACTTTCTGAATATGGGTGGGGGTCTTGGCTGTATTGAGTCGTCTCATCAAGTCCAACAAGTTCGAGGTAAAAAATTGAATATCTAAAGGGAAATATTGAAGGCTTCAACATAAATTTGGTTGGGTAAAAAACAATATATATTCGAGGCCTTGGAGCCATGGCCCCTTTGGGGGTTTCCTCATGATTATTCTTTCTCTCAATATTTAGGGACTGCATAGCCCCATAGAGAAACTAGTGTTGTAATGCCTAGCGGAGACGATAGGGTCACTTGTTTGTTTTTGCAAGAAATTATGATGGAGGGAGAAATATTGGTTTTTCAGCTGTCCCATATCTTCAAAGGTTGGGAATTCATGTTTATAGATGCAATGGGAAAATATGGGGGACTCATATCTGGTTGGAAATAACCTAATTATATTTTTGTGATTTGCTTGGGCCACTAGACATGCTCTGGTGGTAGATATTTGGTCTCAAAACTTGGACATTCGTTTATCACTTTGCAACATTTATGGCCCCTTTATTGAAATAAAGCTCTTTTGGTAGAATTTTCAATCACTACACTTCTCTCACCCACATGCTCTCATTTGGGTGGGGATTTAAATATCTCCTTAGGTCTCGGGGAGATTTGGGAGTTTGTAACTTGAAGGGATCGAGATGAAGATTTTTTTCATTATTCTATTTGACAAATGGGGGATAATCGATCCTTTGCCCCCGAAGCTTCTATGACCTGGAGAAATAATAGAAGCAACTTTGATAGAATTGCAAAGTGATTGGATTGTTTTAAGGTGGTTGAGGAGCTGGTGGATTCACACTTTTGTATTAAACAATGGGTTTCGTCCGGGGGGCCTTCTGACCACTTCCCCATCATCCTTGAACTAAATTATGTTGGTCAAAATTCCCCCTCTCATTTCAACTTTAATCCCCATTGGATGGAGAATCCCTCCTTCATTCAAGAAGTGTAAGTTGGTTGGAGGTGGTAACACCTAGATAGTGAGACATCTCCCCCTTCCACTTCTAAGAAAACCTAAAAAGAGAAAAAACTATTGTTATTTCATGGGCTTAAAGAAATAAAAAAAAAAACTATTGCTATTTGTAAAATTGTTTTGCAAATTATTAAAAACTTATATTCATATTATTATATTAAAATTTATATATATTTATGTGAAAATAACAATATAATATTATAAAAATATAAATAATTAATAATAATATTATTATTATTATTATTATATAATTATAAAAATAAATATTATTTATTTTAATAAAATATAAATAATAATAATATTTAAAAGTATTTATATTGATAAATATATATAGTTATAAGCTCACATAATTAACACAAGAAAGAAGTTTTAAATATTTTAAGAAATAATATTATTACAGATAAATTATTAATTCTAAATTAAATTATCAAATTTATTTTTTGATTATTATTATTTATATAAAAAATATATTTAAAAAATAAATAAATTATCATTTGAATAAGTAAAAGATAAAAACATTTTCTATTAAAATTCCCAAAATCCATTACATTTAATCTAATTCTCAAAACATCATTTACAGAAAAGGATTGAACTCCGTCACTTTTTATCCATTACTATTAATGTTTTCATGCACGGATTGAATATCTAACTCCTAATTTCCAGAAAAAATAACACAATATTTAACTCTTAATTTCCGGGAAAAAATAAGAATATGAACCGATAGGAAGGAATTGAGTAAGACACGAAATGCCCCATCTCATGATCAACAACCGACTTGCCTCCCATCAAAATGTTTGGGAATTGCCTCTTCGACGAGGGTGTGATTGATATCTCGTACCTGAAAAAACAGAAAATGGTAATCAGTGCGTGAATAAAACTACAATTGTAACACCTACGGCGCCGCATGAGCCAGTTGGATTGAAGAAAATATAAATTGAATGCGCATGTTTACTAATCTATATATCATATCATATGTGTGGGTACGTGTAATAATGAAGAACGTCTTGCTTTAATCCACGTCATGAGTGGGTAACAATGACCAACATCAGCGTCTCCCTGGGTTGATGAAGAACATCTTTTTTTGGCCTGAGTGGGCAACAAAGAAGAACATGTGTTTCATTTTTATATGGGTATCACAATTATAAAAACACGTGGTTTTTTTTTTGTTTGAATCAGAGTTTCACCGTTTCCTACATGTGGCCTTGTGCAAAGTTGGGTAAATAAGACATTTCCACGGGGTTTCTACCCTATTGTTACTCGTGCAAAGTTTGGCACGTAGTTACTTTGGTGACATTCACTATAATTTCGCCTCTTCTGTAGCTCTCGAGCCCTAACGAAAGTGGTTTTCGGCAAGACGAAAAGGGCTTGATTGGTGGTTTGCTTATTGCATACATGTTTAGCGGTATCCCATCTTCGGATTAGGTGTCTGATTGGTGGTTTGCTTATTGCATATATGTTTAGTCCACGTCTTTCTTTAATCCACGTCATGAGATTGGGCACATTCACGCTGAACCTAACAATGTGGACGCTTCAGCGTTCCAAACTGAGGTGGCCATAGATATAGAGAGCACTAAGGGCTGATCTGATTTGGATGTAATGAACTAACAACATCGTGTAAAATCACTAAACATTTAATTACAAATCCCATGGCTTCATTTGTGTTTTATAGTAAATAAATACACTCAGATCGTCTTTTGCGACTGAAAATCTGAAATCAATTCGAGAGATCCTAGTTCCATGTTTTCAAAATTTGTCGTCATCTGTTTGGCCCGTGGATTCACACAATTCTGCAACATTGTTTTTTTCTGGCTCACAGGGTGGTGGGTTGACTCGAACACAAGGTGGAAAGGGTCAATGGGAGTTGTAGGGGTGGCTGCTGACGTGGCAAGTCGACCAGCCGACAATCCCTTTTCATTGAAGGTGGTGTATCGGGGTCCAGCCTCTAGTGTGCTAGTGGTGAATCGCTTGAGCTGTGACATGCAGAGAAAATGAGGAAGAGTAAGGCGAGGTGTTGGCCCAAGAGGCAAGGGGGCAGTTTACCGCGGGGAGCATCAAGACTTTGGGGAAGCAGTTGAACAACCTAGAGACCAATCTCCGAAGTGGGTGCTCTTACCATCTCCTTTAGATTTTTTGGAGGCTCAACTTCACCACATCACTATTGAAATTAATTACGCTTGTCAATTCACCAACACACCGCCACCACCTTATCGCCTTCACCTCCTGGATCATCTCATCGCCTTCACCTCCTCAACATCGAAGGGGTGCCACCGTCTTAACCTCTTCAAAATCGAAGAGGCAGTAACCGACATAAATTTTGTATAAATAGAGTTGAGTTGGGATAGAAAAACACATAGAGTCCAATAGAGTCCGAACGCAGAGTCTGAGTTCTTGTAACGCAGTTGTAGCTACTTTGACATTTCATCTCTATGTAAATCAGTGAGAGGTCATTTTATCAGTAGTAGTTGCCAATTATTTTTGTGTGTTTGAGTTGTGTACTGTGTACTCTAACCTTCTTCCTACACTGAATCTTTCAATTCATATAAAGTACATGGAGATGAACATGGACATTTCAAAGGTTTCAGTTCTGAAGGCCACTTCTAATATGGGTATTGCTTCCCCTCTTCTTGTCCCTTTTGTTCATGAACTCTTCAATAAAAAATTCAATAATTTAGGGTTGTGTTGCAAATTGAGTTCGGATACCCCAATCTATGGGATTTCGATTTCTTCGCCTTCCTACTCACCTTCTATTGCACCTTACGAGTCATTTCCACTTCTATGTCCCCATGACACACCTTGTTCTTCTCCTTCCTTGGGGCCTCCCCACTCCTCCTGTTAGGGTCCCATGATTTGGCTGATTGGCAAGCCAAATGACAGTGTAACATCAAACCAAGCTTTGGAGCCCAAGGACCTAGCCTTCCTGGACTCAGAGAGGGCTCTCTCTATATGTGTAAGGGATATCTGTTTGTTTGCTTATTTTGTTATGATTTTAGGCTAGTTATGAAGTAAGTTTTTTGGTTTTTTAAGTTATGAGGGATGAAACTGATCAAAGATATAAAATAGATAACAAGATGTTAGATTAACTGGGCTATGGGGTCAAAAGGTCAAGAAAGCTATTAGATGACGATACAAGGCTGCAGTAGGGCCGATTTGATTCAAGGTAGAAAGGATCTTTGGGCAAAATGGAGTAAATGGACACTAAGTTTGTGAAAGACGAAGGATTTCAAGCATAACTAGTTTGATAGCAGACATAAACATGGTATGGCAAGCCATTAATCATGCAAAATGTAACTACAAGATAAATAATACATAGAAATAAACATTCAAGCCATGCATAGAAGTATAAGACCCTCTAACTTTGGGAAATGGCTATCAGACTTTGGGGAAAAACACATAAGACGGACTAAAAACTCAAAATACTATGCCGGAACGCCTAAACACAGTCTTTAAGTTATTGGGCACTTTGACAAACAAGCTTTCATAGTTTTAGGCAAAGGGCTAGATTGGGACTAGGCCTCCTTGGTTCAAACAAAATGATAATCTAATCAGTCAAAGAGATAGTTTAATGGATGGGACTATGGACAATCATAGGTAAGCAGGGCACACCATACATCCTACTCGACACGCATAGAACTATGAATGAAACTAGCAACAATATCCTCAAGTTGTTAAAGAGCAGTTAAGAATTCTTTAATGCAACTAAGGAACAAGAAAACATAAAAGCTATCAAGATTCAGGAAATTTGAGGTGCCTCCATGGACATATCTCAAATTTATTCTCTACTGATCTATAGCAAGCAAGAAACATGTATCATGAATGAAAACTAGAAGACAACAACAAAGCAAGAGACACTATACCATTCTACCAAGTCATGGAATCCATCAAACAATCCTTCTTCATTCATCCAAGAACATCCAAGAGTCAATCCAAAAGCATAACACAAGTATTTCCTTCAAAGCTCATATGACCAATATATTGCTTCTCTTCTCAAGTTCAGACTTGTTTACAATGAGAGCTTGTGGAATAAATAGGCTCAAGTGAGGAAAACCTCATGGTTCAACTTGCATCCTCATTGGCCTAATCAAAATATCTAAACTTGTCCTTGAGGCTTTGCAAAGCCCAAGGCAAAAAAATATCTCATAAAATATCTAAAAATTACTAAAAAAAGGAATTTAATTGACTTTGCATCATTTTCCAAGTGTAAAAATAGCTAAACGCACATTTGGAAAAAACAGATTTTAGAGGTTCAAAAATTACAAAAACACTTCAAATTTATATCAGAAAAAGGTCCCCTGACTTGCCGGAAACATTTGGCAGTCTTCCTGATGTCGAAACGAGGCTCATGATAGCTCGTTGGAAATCTCTGAGTGTCTACTTTCCGACGCAACTGAATTTTCTCCAATCCGATGCCCAGAAGTCATCCAAATCTGCACCTGTGTGTAAAAAGCCAGAAAATTACAATCTGCTGATAGACCGAGCAGAGTGTGCAAAATGCGAGTCTTTTTCGCTGTTTTGAGGGGGCAGATGATCTCCAAATGATCTGAAAATCGCTGAGGACATGCTCATGAAATTATGGCATCCAATGATACCATTCTCCTCCCTTGATGAATCCTCAAAATGAAATGGCGAATTTATGAGTTTTTGATCAAAAACTCAAAAATGCCAAAAAACCAAAAGTTGTCAAAATGGGCCCAAAATTGGTGTGCATGACCCTCAAAGGTCCTTAGCAACATGTTCCGAAGCTGAAGCCAAAATGTCAAGCGCTGATATGCCTTTCTTCTCCTTCCGTGCTGGGTGCTTCCCCCTTTCTTCCTTCAGTTTCTCTTGAGTGGCCTTTAGCTTGCGCCGGGCAAACTGATTCAACTTTTGATAGTGCTGTGTCATCTTCCTTTGTAGCTCCAGGTCTATGTTTTCATTTTCAAGCTTCATCTCCAAGTGTTTATTGGCTCTTTCTAGCCATGCCTCCTTATTTTCTTCAATTTCTTGCTCAAGTAGTGCAGTGAGGGGAAAGGATTGAAGATGGACCTGTTCTTCTTCCTTTTGCTTATCCAGGGCTCTTTTAAGCCCTATGGTTCTAGGCCTCTTCCGCCTAGGCTGGTCTTCTTCTTCATCTTCATCAAATTCATCGATGAGCTCCTCTATCCTTACTTGTGCTTTAGCAGCCTCATTCTTTTATTTGATTGCTCGTGCTTCATGAACTGCCATGTGAACACTCATCTGCCTATTTTGGATCTCCAAGAAATGATTGAAGGTCATTGCCCGATGAAGGTCATTCTCCAATGCTTCAATTTGACCCTCTCGATGGATTAGAAGGTTTTCAAGAATGCGGGCTTCATTATCGCTGTCATCA